>WEIU01020637.1:784454-824841 GCA_013389925.1 Aegithalos caudatus | reverse complement strand
TTGTTGAATTTTATTTTTTTTTTAGTTGAGTGCATTCTGCCAGTTCTCACAGGGTGATGGGAAGGAGATAGGGGATGTAAATAATAGGCAAAGAAACATCAGCACTGAAGATTACCAACCTATGGGCATGCTCTGGGCTGGAGCAAGTTCTTTATATAAAAGCCAAAGTGTTTCCTTTCTTTAACACAACTGAAGAGAATATCCTCCAGCAATTTTAGTTTTAGTCAGAGACATGCAGGCTTGTTTTTATGCTTAAAAACCTTCTAAATTGCACATCTGCTTCTTGCCCAGATTAAAAGGTACTGTTTGATTTAGATTAGATATATGGAAGAAGTTCTGTATTACAGGAGTGTTACAACTGGCACAGGTTGCCCTGGAGGTGGTAGGTGCCTCATCTCTGGAAATATTTGACACCAGGCTGGTTGAATTTGCAGAATTCCTGGAGTATTTTCCCTGTTACATTCCTCTTCTCCCTGTGCAGCTCCTCAGGCAGCAGCAAGTGCAGCAAGCAGGCAGCAGAGTTCTCTTTGTGTGTTTTCCTCCCAGCCTATGCTGTCCAGATGGACACTTAAAAGATGACATTTATTTTGTCTCCAGTTTTTTCCCAAATATGACCAGTCTTACAGTGGTAGAATAATAGTCAGGCCTAATAAATACAAGGATTTTGAGTTCTTTGTCTTGCAGCTGGCTCTGCTAAATCCAGCTCTGGGTAGCTCCTGCAAAGCCTTCCTTGGCTTTCCATGGCTGCATGGCCACAGTTGGGCAGGAGGAAGAGGATCCAGCCACAGGAACAGAGGCTTTCACACCTTGGAGGAACATACTCTCCAGGAAGATAAATAGTTGTGGGTTTTTATAAATAGCCGGAGAAAGGAGAGCTGGTGTCTGACGCTGGGTTTTCATGTACCCCCCATTCCATTGGCATCCCCTGCTCCCTTCTGCCTCCTCTGTTTGTCTCTCCTTGGATTTGGTGTCCTGATCCTCGTGCCTCCTGCTGAGGAAACCTCAACAGGGTTATTAACTTCCTAACACTGCAGAAGAGTTTCTCCTTTGTCTTTTGTTCCATTACCTTGGAATAAGCAGATTCTTGCCTACACAATTGTTTTGACAGTTATGATATTCTCAGCATTATCCTTTGCCATAGCCACTTCAGCAACGCATGTAATTTTAACAAACACCTAACAGAATCAAGACGTTAAAGTTGACAACAGCATAATAAAAAATCTCCTTTTAATAATGAACTGGAGCTGCCGTCATCCTGTTTTAGCAGAGTAAAACCTCTCCCCCCCCTCCCGAACACTTTACAAAGCTATTACATAAAATGCAATGTTAAATGAACAACAAATTACTTTCCCTTTAGCTGGCTTTTAATGCTAATGGCGCTATTTATTCCTGACCTTTTGAAATATTAGATTTTTTAAATGGCAACATAAAAAGAATTCTTGTTTGAAAACGCGAGCGACTTTAAACCACATGTTATTACTTGTAAGTATAGCATGCACATGCATCGTTCATTTCAGTGTCCCATTTAGGGCTAATTGGTATATATTTCAGTTGACATATATTGTTCTCCTGCAAACGTGTCAAATTCCTTAACGATGGCGGTGACAAAAGCAGAATGCTTGAGATATATAAATTACGCTCTTTACCATATAATCATTCTTATCTATTGGGAATGGTATTTGTGACAAACCATGTTCAAAAATACACAGCAAATTGATTATTATTTTTTTTTTTAACTTTAATATCACACCATTCACGGCGAGTCTTTGATTGCATCCTTAAATGTAGAAATGTTTTGATTTTTATCTGCATCGTTTTTTTGGCTTTTGAAAAGCTCACTTTATTTATTAAAGGAAGAGTAGCACAGCGAGGATCTTAAAATGTATCTTTTGTTATCAGCATAAGGAAAAAAATGGGCTGTAATTGTGGATATAGAGTGAGTAATTTGGGGAAAAATGCTTTGTGCTATAGTTTAGGTTTTATAATTCCTGCCAGAAATTACTATTATTTTGTTGGTGGGCAGCATTGCAAGAAGAATTTTAAATATTTTAAATATGGGAACAACTTGGGCCACGAATTTCCATTACATTTTAGATTACTGTGTGCAATGCATTTTCGCCCTTTATTACAAATCATCTTGGAATCAGAGAGAAAAAAAAATAAAAAAATTGAAGATTTCATGTGACTCTAATTATTACTGCGATATAGCAGTGCTCATTGTTGTCTTTAGACAATGCTGTCCACAGTCATTACTTTGCTCCATAAATCAGTAGCATAATGAGGGTCTATCTTTCAAGAAATATTTGAGCGTATCTTAATTTGGCATTGATGAATCCTCCTTCCCGAATCTCTGGAGGGTTTTTTTAATCTAGTTTGTCATGTTAGAGCTTTCATCACCTAGCCCCAGCTGACAGTGTTATGGCTGCATATTTATTTCCATACCTTCCTGGGATGTGTCCTCAGAGGTTGCAAATAGGAATTTTATGATGTTGTGCCCTGAAGGCTGTTTTTTCTTGATTGGAATGTAATTCCCAAACTGTTTTGCCCCACCCTCATCCTTCAGAAGTATATACTATGTGTGGTTGCATTAAAGTGTGGAAAAACAAGGTTAAATTTGTTAACATCTTGTTGCTGATATAATCTGAGAGCAGTTTCTTTGACAAAAGAGATATTCACTGGAAAAATACCATTTTTTTTTTGCCAAAGAAATTAAATATTAAGTTCAGATACCTTTTTTTTTTCAAAACTTTGAAGAAAAGAAAAAGGGATGATGCATCCCCATTCTTAACTGGTCAAAAAAAGTCAGCACAGGGCAGAGGAAGAAAAGAGAGGGTTGATGTGATGCTCCACAGCTCTAAATCAAAAAAAATACGAATAGTGCCCTACGTGACACTTACTTCTAAACTGTGCTTGCAGAAAAAAGCAGAAACAAGAAGCAAAGTACTCTTTAAATTAGTCTAAATGTCGTGTTCAATTACACAGTAACAACTGGGTGGCTACTGCACTTGCTATCACTTTGATGACCTATATTTTGTGAGACCCAAAGACAAAAGTTGCATTCAAGTGCCTCTGTGCTCTGGCCCATGGAATTATTCTTGTGTGTTTATCCTACGAAAAATATTACCTTTAATCGCATTAAGTAGATAATGGCTTCACATCTAACCAATTAAGGAGGTGAAGGGGAAAAAAAGGGATCTAAACCTCCACAGTAATGCATTTGCTCAGATAATAATTCACATTATTGTAATTTAGCATGTAATTTATATAACCTATGTCTCAATTCCACATGAAAAATAACAGCAATGAACATTACTGGTGGCTTGGGGTGTGCAGCTTCAGAGGATGGATTTTCTGGGAGCCCTGATTATCCTCTTTGGAAAGAGAGTGCAGTCCTAAGTGCCTTTCTCACTCAGAAGAGGTTCTTCATGGAGGAGGAATATATACAGTCATCACCTTAATTATATGGGATGCAAAACACAGGATAAGCCTGTCCTGCCTGAGGTGATGGAAGAGCAGGAGCCACCCCTTCCTTCTGACAGCTCTCTCTGTCTTCTGGCTACAGCCCAAGTCACACTACAGAAAATGCCACAGGAGCTGCTCAAAAATAAATTAAACTCTCACTTTAGACCAACCTTTTCTGTACTGGCTTTAATTCTTTACCCAAACACCAGCCTTCTCTCTTTTGATGAGAGGAAAAAAATCATCAGGAGGGAAGTGTGCAAGGGCTCTCCACCACCCCCAGCTCTCACCGAGGTGCTCTCGGTCCCTCTGGGGACTCTGTGGCCTGACCTCACATCTCCTTCCAACCCTTCTCATCTCCCCCTTGCTTGCAGTTTGGAAATCAGAGCTTTTGACCATTTCACAGCCCTGCAGAGGCACGTCAAATTCAGCAGGGACTCGGAGAGGATGTGTTTGCCCCTCTGCACCCTCCCTCTGCCACCTGCCACCTCCAAATCCCCACCTCCCACAGAACGCAGGGAAGGCTTCTCCCCTCCACTGAGGGAAGACTGCAGATCCTCAAGCCTTTGCTTTAATTCCAAAAGGAGCCAAAATATCTTTGCTGGGTCATGAAAACCACCAGCCTCTCGTTCCCTCCCACAGAACCCGAATGAGGAAGCCTCTCCCAGTGGCTGTGACAGAGGGGACATTGCTCGTGTGCCATCCCTGGCTGGCTCTGAAGGGATGGCAGCACAGCAGCAGAAAGCAGCACAATTTTATTGCACAGGACCCTTGTAGGGTAATAAAAACTTCTTTTTAACCAGGAAAAAATGTTAAAAGTGGAGAGCAGAGTGACTGCACCAAAGAATAATTCTCCTTTTGACCCACAGAGAAAGAGGTGCCTAATGAAAGTATATGATCACGGACAGTGTGAAGATAACTGTCTGATCAGATAATGGAATTGTTTTCAGTGATAAGAATGAATCCATTACTAATGCAAATAACTATAATAATTATAATTTGCAATACAGTAAAAATCACCTAGTCTACCTCCTCCTCTGACAGGAGACTGTATAATCAATTATAGGCTGAGAAAAAAAAAATCAAAGGGATAAAGGTTAAAAGATTAAAAAAAAATCTGAAACTTAAATGCTTAACAGGGAAGTCAAGCCCTGAAAGCAGAAATTGGTGCTATTAAATAAAGCAATTGTGAAGAATGAGATATTATGGAATTGATTAACAAACCAGAAACCAAGCATTTCCTCGTATCACTACCTCTTGTCACAGATTTCAATAATTCTGAAAGAACAAAAAATTAAGAGTTGGCGTATAACAAGGAAATTAATTATTTAAATGTAGGTGAATATGCTAATAGTACTCTGGGAAGATGAATATAGCTTCACACACAAAAAAGCCCCCAGAAGGTTCAGTAAATTTGAGGACTTTCTTCAGTTGCTTTTGCTTTGCTTTAGTATCCAAAACTGGCCCAGTGGTTCAGGTGTTCCCAACCAGGACTGCTCATCTACAGGGCAGATCTTTTAGGATTTTCCAAGTTGCTCATATCAATCCCATAATCTTCGTTGTTCCTGTGAGGTATTTTGGGCATGGAAACTGCAAAAAATTCTCTATTTCAGATTTGGAGGCATAGAATAGAGTACAAATAGAAACAAATCCTGAAAAGTTTCCACCACAGTGAGGTGTTTTCTTGTTTATATCATCTCTGCTTCCTCCACTGGTTAAGCAGAGAGGAAATGGTGATGCACAAGCTTATCACTCACTGTTGGCATCAAACCATTCATAGTTTTAGGTGACAGAGCATTGGGAATCTCCCAAGAGATCATGTGATTCTTCTCCAGGCATGAATTAGAGGAAAATACCTATTAAATAACCGAGTCTAAAGCACTGTCTTCCAAAACTCTCCATTTAGATCTTCATTTTCCAGAGGTCAGGATGTCCTTTAACAGCCACAGAGAAAAGACAGAGATTTTAGTGACACGTGTGTGTAAGGGAGACTAAGACAACCAAAATTGCTGGCATCTAGTCAAAAGTAGGAGTGACTACCAAATTAATTTAATCTTTAATTCAGAGTGGACCCTGATTTTCTGGAGTATTTTCCTGCATTTTAAATTCAGAGTAAAAAGCTCAGTGTACCCTGCCAGTCTCTGAAGTCAGAGATTTCTCACCCTTATTTGAGGTTTTTCATTGCAGTACTTTGCATGCAGCTGAAAAGCTCAACACACTTCAGGCCAGTAAAGCACAAGTATTTTATCAGAACTTCCACAGTATAGGATTTCAAGGAAAATGCTTTAATAATGCAAATTTCAAAAGCAAAGTGAGTGGAAAACTCACAGTCTGCTTCACAACCATGACTTGTGGTTACCTCATAAGTGCCATTTATCCAGAACACACCCAGCCAATATAACATTACCTCCTGTAACAAGCTCCTAAGGTTTAAACACATACCTTTGAGCTTAAACACAAGAAGACCTTTAATCAATGTTTGCAAAAGACAAAACCACAACGTGCCTCAAATCCCCACATCCCAATTCATTGTTGATGCCTCACCAGAGCTGTTTTGGAGAGGGATGCTCCCAACATGAGTCCTCCACGTGTGTTCACACAGAACAACTCCAGCATCCAAAAAGTTTCCAAATCCCCTCCCAGCAATAAGATGCTTATCTGCCAGAAACAAGCATCCACTGCTTAATCCTCAAAGCTTCCAACAGAGCCATAAAAAAGATCACAGGTCTATAAAATGTGACTGAAGGACCGGGGATTTAATTAAATAATTAGATTCAGGGCATGCATGAAACTGGTCTTCAGATATGTCAAAAGCTGTCAGGGCAGGAAAGAGATGAATTGTTCCCATGTTCTCTAGGGGTAGGACAACCACAGAGAGTCAAAGCTGACATTATGTAAGACTTCAGACAGATGAGGACAGTGAAACAAACAAACTGCCCAAGCAGGTGACACCATTTCAGCATCAGAAGTTTTAAAACCAGATTAAATAAAATCTGGGAGCAGTTTAGGCAGAACTAATATTGTTTTGCAGCAGAAGGTAATACATGATTGATGCCTGGGGTCCTTTCCAGCTACATAAAACTCCTGTGATGCTCTGACAGAGCTGCAGTTGCAGTCAGCAAAAAATAGTGGATAAATCTGAATAGAGAAGAGAAAAAACTGAATTATTATATGTTACTTGACTCTGAAGGGGAGAAATTAAAATTCCTTTGGTGGGATAGGATCAGCATAGTTTGTACATTCCCCCAGTCCTGTAACATCCTTGATAATGTGTGGCACTTTCTGATCTCCAATCTCATCTGTTTCACCCGTAAGACAAAACAAAAGAACTACAACATTAATTTTAAAGTGTTTTGGAACATCCTCAGTGATGTTACCTGATTCTTCAGCTGCCTTACACTGTTATCAGGCTGAAACGTTGACCCTGTTTCCTGAGTAGACAAATTTATTCTCCTGCCCACCGTGTAAGGAATTTTTCATGGACAAGGCTGTGTGTTCACAACATCCTGCAGAACAGTACTGCTATCCAGACCTCTGCCAACACACAGAACAGGGAGAAAATCAGCTGAAGCAGGATGCTGGAATGTTGTTTGTAAAAAACCCCACATTTGCATACAACTCCTGCATACATCCTGCAGAACCAGCACCTCCTCTGCTGGATTCTGCTCTACTTACAGCTATTATCCTTCAACTCCACTCGTTTTGAGGAGTCAATACTCACCGAGGCAAAGTGTTGGTGGGGGAGACAGGCTGAGAAAACAGACCCGTTGTGATTGTCACAAGATGGAAATAAACCTTCTGAGCAATCCCTTCCCTGCAGTGCTGCAGCTGCAGCCTGTGTGTGCTACCAAGGGCACACCTGCAGGGAGCTGGGGTGTGAGAAGCACCAGGGCAGCACCGAGCCTGCTCTTTGGACTACAAAGGAAGAGGATGTGTTCAGTCTGGTGTCTGCTCTTATCAGCTGATGACAGAAGGAAGTTCCTACTAGAGGTGCAGAGATTACTCCTCAAAGGGAAGGAAATACTCCTTGTTGCCCTTAGGAAAGGGAGAGTCACCTTTCTAGCTGCTTAGATTGCTGCAGTTTAACAAACCCTGGCAGTCACAGCTCTGTCTCACCACTCTCTGCTTTGAAACCATCCCTGACCCTGTGACAGCTGCAGCACTCCCCTGCCTCTGTTCTGGCACATCCAGGTCCTGGTTACACATCTCTCCAGCCAAGTCCTTTGTTTCCTTACACTCCATCTGGAATCATCCTCCTTTGATGTCTTGGCTCTGCTGCAGCACACAATATTCCCGGAGTAAGCTTAGATTCATTTTTCATTTCTCCATGTCTGTGTCAGCTCACCTGTGGACACTGACAGAAGGGTCATAGTGGCTGAAATCCATCAAGTTCTTAATATTTTTTGCCATCACGTGGTAATGAACACCATGGCCTCATTCAGTAACTTCTGCCCTGGGCACAAAGCCAGAGCTCCTGGGATATGGCATCTAGTAAACTTCTCCCTACTATTACAATCCCTGAAAAATGAGAGAATAGGTGCTACTTTAAAATCATAGCCAGTACCCAATCTATTGTACATTAACTAAAGACAGTACAGAATTTCTTGGTTTGCAGAAAAATGTTTGCAGTTAACTGACTCAATATATGGTATAATGATGGCACAGGAAGAAACTGTTCTTTGCATCTGTGAACTGCACAGGCTGTGGTGGAAACTTCTTTTTTTTTTTTGAATACTCACATTTAAGTCTCTAACTTGATGGAAAAAAGCACAATACCTTATTGTGATTGATTGCATTGATTCCAACACAAAAATGTTTTTGATTGTTAGAACACAGCAAGGCATGAATGAGAACCAATAAAACAGAATTTATCCCTAAAAAAAAAGTAAGTACCAGACTAGGAAAACCAGGCCTGAATTCCAGGCACATAAAGCATCTGCACCTCTCACTAATTTATCCAGGCTGCATCTCTTGAAAATCTAGCAGTCCTTGCACTGATTCAAGGAGCTCTGAATCCATTGTCCTTATGACAGAGAGTTGGACACTGCTGTCAGGGAGGCCCTTTTACAAGGTGTTTTATTCCACAGCTATTCCCATGAATACAAACTGCAAATTTCAGTAAGGAGTGACGTGATTTTGTAGAACCAACAACTTAAATCAACAACAAAATCCCTTCTATCAAGATGGGGCTGTAGCTTTAAATATAAGCACACTCCTATGAAAAAGCTTTAAGATTTAGAAAAGTCCAGTGTAAGGACCAAATTCTGAATGCACACACATGAAACTCCCCTGGAATCTTCAGCAGTGTGGTAGAACACCGAAAGCAAAATTTGGTTCTTAATGTGCCTCTGAAGACTGTAATTATATTTCCCATTGTACTAGTAACATTAATTGAATGTTTAGCTGAAATCAAGTTCATTACAAGTTAAATACAGTACCTAGCCTATTAGGATGGTGTTTATAATTATAGTCATAAAGCACTTGTAAAACACCTTCATTGCAGCAAATAGGTGGAAGTTGGGTGTAGTGGCTGCTAAAGCATCTCAGTTCACTCTGCACCTTTGCAGCATCGTGGACCAAGGTCACCCATGGCACTGAATCACCTCCAGAGCTTGTGCCAACACTGCTGAATTTCAGCTGATAGCAGAAAAATGTAATACAGCAGAAACTGCTATGCAAGGGTTTTCTCAGTGCAGCTGGACCTTACTGAACACCCCCACATCTATAAAGAGGCACATTCTCATGCTAATATACCTGGTTATTGGCCAGCTTCTTGGCCTGACAATGCATTTTTAACAATAAAACAGTTTTTAATAATACAAGACCTAAGAGATTGCAGTTCTCTTTGATATATCCAATTTTGTGTCTGATCTGCTTTTGGTATTGCCCAAAGTCTTTCTGCCTGAGCTCTACCAAACCCCTTACTCACAGAGCTGTGCTGATTTTGCTGGGAGCTGAGTCATGAGCAGCAGTGAAGCTCCACCTTGGGCACCCAAGTGAACTAAGGCTGTACAGATGGTTGTTGTCACTTCTGCTCAGTTACACACATGAAGGAGCACCCACATTCAAGCATAACCACTTGGCCTGCCTCACTTTCATAATAAATTAGGTTTCTTTTTATAGCCATTTTCGTGAGAATAGTAGCACCCAAAAAGAGAAATTAGTTTTAAGGTATTTTATTTGACATGATTGAAGACACAAGAACACTCAAGATACAATCCAGACAAGTTGTGAACAGCTCCAAGTATCAGTGAAATCTGAATTTATCTTGCACAGAGGTGAACAAGACCACAATGGTTGGTTTTATAATATAGTTTAAGACTATTTCAAGCAGGTGAGTACTGTGACATTATGCCCAACAACTTTTATACTATTCATCTGCTTAAGCCACTTCATATCATAAATATGCAGCTTATCTTGGCTATTAAATCTCTGCAATATGTAATTAGCCTTCTCATAATAATGCATTAAAACTCCTGTATATGAATATTGGTATACTCATACCAACACAAACTGTCCTAACCACCACTGCACATTTATCATATTCTAGCACAATTAATCATTCCATCACGATTAGCTGCTAAACCTCAGCCTAGAGTTCAGTAACTTGGACCCAAACTTGCAAGTTGCTGCTTAGAGCAAAACTCCTGCCAAGACCTGCTTTCCCTGTGGATAGCTGGCCTTGTTGTCTTTTCAACATTAGGTTGCACAATGTCATCTGAAACCCCTACCAAAAAAATCCTCTGCAGGGGAATGTCCTGCAAAAGTATCACAACCACAACTCTAAAAATGCCTTGTTTCCTAGTAAATTTCATATTAATTTTACAGCCTAACATCCTTTATCCAAATGGGCATCCACATGCCTCTTCCAACGTAAAGTTGTTTAATTGGGTTATAGTCTACATACCACAGCATAATATTCTACTTAACAATTCTAATTCCTTAGAGAGACAAGCTAATTTTCCATTCTGAAAGAGGGCAACAAGGACAGCTGGGAGTTTGTTCAGTAGTTCAGTGCTCTGCAAAGATAAGCTTGACAGTGTTCTCCTCAGACTGAAGGAGGAAGTGCAAAAATATGTAAACCACGTTTTTTACAGTTACAGGGATTTCAGCAACAAGCCCCTGCTTGGATCCAGATGGGATCTTACAAAAGGTGAATCAGAAAGGGCAGGGAATTGCTGCTGTGCAGGGAACCGTGCTTCAGAAGAGCTGCAGAAACCACCTGTAGCTTTCCCTGCAGACTGGAAACAGCACAAAAATCATGGGCCACCTGATCTGGCAGGTCACCTCCTCTTCACAGGGGGTGGCAGACATTGATTAGACCAAATCCTGTGTTAAGGCCACTGAAAACAAATCTGTGCAGAACTGGACAGATTCAGCTAACATAGCATGCAAAGACAGCAAAGCCTATTTTCCTGTAAGGATTTTGTTTTTTGGCAGATGGAAGTGGTAGACAGAGACTGTGTCTTACCTGCAGCTACAATACAAGAGTGTTGCCTGGCTTTGGAAGGTAGTTTTTCATTCGTTGTTGTTGTTTTTTAAACTAGAGAAGATCCTTATTAAAAACCCAAAACCTAGTCAAGAAGCTGTATACCCAGATTTTACAATCTGATTTTTGGTTTTACAGGAGGATTCATCCATTATTATGAAGAATTGCTGGAGATGGAATGGTCACCATCTGAAACAAAGAAATGAAAACCCCAGCAACAGACTTTTGCATTTGTGTGATGTGCTTAGCTGGTATGACTTCCATTGCAGGAAGAATGTATTCTCTGACACACCAACATTTCTTTCCTATTATTATGAGATTGGCCTTTTACATTTCATATCTTACCATCTTTAAAAGACCATAATTACAGAAGCTGATTGAGAAACAGTGTTATTTAAAATTAACAGCTGAATGAAATCAACAGAGGCAAAGTGCATTTTTATACAAGAAAATAGCACTGTAGAAAGAAAAGTCTGTACAATATTTAAATATTGTATATACATAAAATTATATTGTTCATAACTAATCTTAAAGTTTCTCTTGTTTGTAAACCATGGAAAGCAACACACACAAAAAAATTCCCAGTATTTAGCTTTTAAAGCATTTAGCAGGCAGCAGGAAATCGACTGCTAGCAAGCACACTTTGTAATTATAGAAAGTATCCAGCAGGATACTGTGACTAGCATTCTCCATAGTCCTTTATTTACTTATTTATTTTAAAGCTGAATGCAGAACACATTCCCATTCAACCAGGGAATTCTGCAGGAGACACAGAGAACTCAATGACAAAATGCAGTGGATCAGTTCTGCAGCTCTCTACTGTGGCAAAACTCCAGGATAAGCACAGAAAGTTTAAGTGCAGGATTGGAACATAAATTAATGAAATAACCGATAAAGCTTTCATCTCTCAAAAGTGTTCAGTAATGGATTTAATTCATGCTCAACTTTTTAAAAAGGAAGGTTTTGATTAATAATTAACATTGCAAAGTTTTGAAAATGTAATGAATTCCAGCAGGTAATTCAGGCAGCTCTGTATAAATGCTCTGGAAAGTGTCAGCATTTTAGGATGATGCTACACGTTGGTACCAGTCTGCTGATTTGGAGTGGAATTAGGATTTGAATCTGAAGTTGTTTGTTTATGGCAGATACAGAATGTAGGTTTCAGAAGATTTCCTCCTGTAGCATTTTGCAAAGTAAAAACTATTCTAGTTGCAAAAGAAATTTGCCAGGAGAGCATGCTTAAGGAAACATTTTCACCAAGTTATTTGGAAAACAAGATGCTACCATGGCCATCAGTGCATTTCTCCTGTGTCAAGAGTTCTGTGCTCACTGCCAGGTAAGGTAAGCTTTATTTAATGCTTTGTAGTTTCATTCCATTGGCTTCTGTCTTCCACTTCATTGGCCATTCAATTCAACCCAGCAATGTATTTTACTGAATTAAAATGTTTGCTACAAAAAAATCATGGCACTTATGATCTGAATGTTTTCTCTCTTCTGAATTGTTTAAATGTTTCTGGAGAGCCATCAAATAGCTGTGCTTCCAAATCTTAACACAGGAATGAACAAGAAAAGAAATATAATCACTTGGGGAAGTGCTTGATAAAGCAGATGCGTCAGAGGGATGTTGACAGACTGGAGAAACGTGCAGACAACAACTTCAAAAAGTTCAGCAAAGCCAAGTGCCAAGTCCTGAAGCTGGGCAGGAATAACCCCATGCAGCAGGAGCAGCTGTGTCCCAGCTGTCTGGGAAGCAGCTCGGCAGCACAGCAACACCTTGGAGTCGTGGCAGACATGGGGCAAGGCTGAGAGTGAGCCAGCAATGTGCCCCTGCCATCCAGACACCAACAGCCTGCTGGGCTGCACTGGGAACAGCACTGTCAGCAGCTCTGGGAAAGGGATTATCCCCCTGATTCAGCCCTGCTGAGACCATGTCTGAGTGCCAGGCCCATTTCTGTGCTTCCCAGGACAAGAGAGACACGGACACACAGCACTGAGAGCAGCAAAGGTCAGAAAGGGGGTGAGGGATTGGGGGATCCTTCACGTGAGGAGAGGCTGCAAGACCTGGGGCTGTTGGACTCAAGGAGGCTCAGGGGATGCTAGGAATGTCTACAAATGCCTGAGAGCAGACAGGAAAGAGGATGGAGCCAAACTTCTCAGAGGTATTCAGTGGAGGAGCAAGAAAGAGGCAACACGCACAGATGTAAACTCAAGAAATTCCTTTTAAGCGTAAGAAAAAGCTTTTGCAGTGAGGGTTGTCAAATAAGTTGCCTGGAGTTTAGGGATCTTCATTTTGGAGATAATAAAAATTGGAAAAAGCAACTTGTTCTGACTGATACTGCTTAGAATGGAGAGGTTTTATCAGATGGATGTCCCCTTCAAGCTCAGCTACTCTGTGATTCTGTGGTTCCAGTCAGAGACTAATAAAAATAAGTATATAAGATCCAAAAGAGAAAAAGGTTTGTTCTTAATATTATTTTCCGAAGTATAATGAGGGTAATTCTAGCTTATTAATCTGACAGCTTGTTCTGAGAGCTTTGACAACAAAGGCCTTGTTTTCAAACTGGAGCAATCAATATTAGGCCCCCAAAACACATCTGTATTTCGTAAATATAATTTCAAGGATTTCTGGGGATTTTCTTTGCTCATAATTTAAGTAATTTAGATCCTATTTCTTTGAGTCACTGATTTTCAGCACTTTAAATTCTGAAAGCACTGGGCAAAATCAAAATAATACAATAAAACTACTAATTTGTTCCCATTGCCAGAGGATGGTGCTGTTTAAACAGATTTCCCACACAGATACACCCCCTACAACAGCCACGTGGGTTAGTGAGTTTTTTTCAGGAGGAAGAGGAAGAAGAACAAGGCAAAGAGATTAAAACTTGGTATTTTTTTTAACTAACCTTCAAGACCCAACAATAATCAGTGTTTAACTTTATAAAGGTAGATCTTTAAGCATGCTTGAGTAACTCGGTAACTTTTACTACCTCTGGAACTTTTGCTCCCGAACCTTTTTAAGGGTGTTTCAGTTTGCAGCCCTTGGTCACCAAAGGACACAAACACAACATACCCCACCTCGCTAGCTGTTCTCATGTAGCCTGCTGAAATTCAAGGCGACGACACGACAGACGGAAGTCAAAAAAAGGAACGGTGGAAGATCAGTCTCACAAACAGGCTGTGGTGGGGAGAGGAAAGGGCCGTTAGTAATTTAAGAAATCAATACCAACTTTGACACTTTTAGAGGTCGCAACATCAACAGCCATGGCTTTGATCTCAGTGTCCCCAAACTGCATCAGCGTTTTGATCTCGCGCCGGTTGGGCACGGAGGCGTCAGTTCCCGTGAGATCCAAGCGCAGCGTGCCGCACTTCTTCACGCCGGGCTCGGTGATGAAGCTGACGCTGTCCTGCTCCGAGCTGTAGATGTTGATCACTATTACCAACTGAGAAGGCTTGGCAGGTGTGTAGCTGCGTGTCACAGTCTCTCCCAGGGCTACGGACTGGTCGGCTGAGATGAATTTGTCGAAGACGTCGGTGCACCAGCGCGTGCCGTCCTTGACCAGGAGCTTCTCCGGGGGGTGCTTGCCCTCCACGAAGCGATTGAGGACCCCCACGCCGTAGGTGAGCGGGGAGCGCCGCACCTTGATGACAGCAGGGTCGAGGCCAAAGAGAACGGCTCCCTTGAGGATGGTCAGACCCACATCCTGGGGAATGATGACCCGGCACCGGGAGCCGAAGGCGCTCTGGACGGCTTGTTGGAGCAAGGGGGATTCGGCAAAGCCGCCCACCAGGAAAAGGAACTTCACGTTGGTCACTTCTGGCTTATCAAACACTTCACCTGAACAGAAATGGAGACCATTCAATAAAATCCACTCTAACAGGGAAAATGCCAATGTCTGAGTGCACTGAGTGTTCCGTGCACAGGATCTGACACTGCCGCATCTGTGCCCACGCTGCCACCCTCAGCATGCACCAGTCCCACTTCTGTTATCTCTACTATATTTCACTATGAATTCATTCACCTCAAATCATATAACATTTAAAACCGACCCTTTATTGCATTCCAGATAGATCATTTCAAATTCACTTCTTATTTCTGACTCAGCATCCTAACCACAATAAATACCATCTGCAAAATAATCCCTCTTTACCTTTTTACAGATTTTCCTTCCTAGCTTAAGCTCATGTCTCCTACTTTCAAGAAAACCATGCAATTCAGTTGTAGGCTCACTTTTAGTTCAAACAAGTAAGTTACCTGTCACAACTGTTGCACTCCTAGGTGTCTTCTCTCTCTGCTCACATAGAAACTTTACTATACTTGTTATCTTATTAAGTTCTAAAATTTAGCTAATAATCCCTCACATATGATGAGTAAAGCTGGATATTTATTCCAAATAGTGCTTTGTAATGTGTAGAAAGCAACACTTTTCTCACAACAAGCATTATACTCAATGCAAATTTCATCTTCCACTAGGAAGACCTTAAATAGTAACTTTCCCAATAAGCACATGTCACTTTCCATTACTGGACAAATAAATTCAATGCTGCTTAAGCCATGCCTGGAAGTACTTTTACCATGATGCATCATTTACTATTTGTGCTTTAGAGATAGATGTCAGTGATTTGGATGGTCATGTACAAATGTGACCTTCCACTAGAGAGGAATCAACTGGAGCTCTTAATAGCTGGAATAGTCAAAAATGAGTTACAACTCTGGCATAGGTCAGTTGTTGCCTGAACCAGGAAAAAGAAAGGCAGGATCTGGGTTTCTCAGTGCATGTCAGCCCTCTGAATGCTTGCAGCCCTGGAAGCACAGAGTAATTGAAGCTTAGGCAGTAACAGAACTGAATCACACTCAGTAATCAGCACTAGAGCTAGGCAGGTGTATGTGCTCAGGACACATCCCTTACTTTTATTATTTTCCTAGCTGATTTGCAGAGAGCTGCAAGTTTCAGAACTGAACTCCTTGTCCACATCTGGTGCATACCAGCAGGGTTGTTACTGGGTTGAAATGGGTGAGCAAAGCCAGGAGGTGGAATCACACAGAGATACGTACTCAGGTGCTGAACGATCTGGTCGATCGTAGGTTTGAAAAGAGCATTCATTGCATCCGGGCTCATCCTCAGCATTCCCTGGGAGGACCACTTCACAAAGTCCACACTGCAAAGGAACAGTGAGAAGGAACATCAAAGCATTGCAGCTGAGCTGCAAAACAACCACCATTAAATAAATGAATTAATGAGTTTACAGGATCTGCATTTTCCTTGGAAGGAAGTACCCCACCTCACCCTAGCCCCATACCAACTGCAGTTATGTAAAACTTGAAGGGAGAATTATTATTTTGGCTTGTCTAATTGTTGTTTTCTTTGCCTGATTGCCTTCTGCAGCATTAGCAATGCTCAACTGCTCTTTGAAACAGCTGGCAGTCAATGCAGTGCTCGTTCCTCTGAAACAGCACTGATTCATCCCCAGAAGGGCAACGTTTAGATTATAGCAGTAGCAGGCCAAAGCCACTGGAAACACACAAGGAAAACAAGCAAGTTGGGAAGCCTCAGGAGGCAAAAGAGTGAACAGCATTTTTAGTGAGGCATAACATTTATTAAGTGAACACAGGCATTATGCTATTCTATCACTGATGCACATCTGTACAGCTCAGTAATCTCCCTTTCATTCATGGACATTACCTATCAACCTTTCCACTCTTCCTATCCTGTTATCCAAGTCATTTCATTTCATTTGAAGGGATCATTTAGCATTTCCTCTAAGATTCACCATTAAGACTACTAATAAAAAACGAGATGGCCTCGTGAGGGGGAGTATGTCCAGAAATTTTTAATTATTTCAGAACATCAGTCTCATTTGGAAAGTAACTTTTATCTGGATGCCAAGTCATTTAATCTTACAGTAAGTACATTCACCTATAACTTCTGAAAGAGATGCAGGAGTTCCAGCCTGCATACCACATTCAACATTGGCTAGTTTAAAAAAAAATAAGGTATAAGTACTAAATATCAAATCTTCCTCTCTCAGGTCCCAAGCCTTTTGCCCCAGATTCACGGGTTCTCTTGTTCATTCTCTTTTACACCATTAAACTCCAGGTTTTCTGTAATAGGTAACTTCAAAAGATACAAAATGTCCATTTCTTTTTGCTCACCTCCTTTTCTAGCAGCTCACTATCTTGCCATTCAGGGTGACTTCTTGTTACTGAAAATCACGAATTGAAATCTCTGGAGGGGATTATGTCTCCCCGCCTATCAAGCAAACTATCAAACTTCTAAAATACTACAAGAAGCAAAAGCCTGACATGACTTCAAAAGCTGAATACTTTCCCCTGCAGAGCTTTATGCAGTAGTGTATGTTTTCTCCAGTGATCTGATGCTGTTAATAAGTTCCCTCAAGCCATGAACATATTTACACATCTCACTATCCTGGATTTTTTCCAGGATCCAGGCCGCTAAAAATTAAGGTTCTAGGCAACAAATTCTGTGTTTGATCTGCCATTCCTCATTACCACGCAAGAGACTCACAATTTAGAGTCAAAAAAAGTGATGCAGTGGTGGCCTAACAGAAGTGGTGGAAAGCAATACCTGAAAAGTGCAAGTCTTGTACAGAAAAGCTTTTGCAAGAGATCTGTCAGAACTTTTCATTCTGGAAACAGCTCCAGAGGCAACCCCATCCTCTCATCCTTGCACTGTTTACGCTATTACCTTTCAGTCCTAATGCAATTTGGATTATTTTAATGATTTCTCAGCAGTTAATTCCGCATCCACGCGGTTTCAGCTGCCTACTCACTTGCTTTTCCTCAAGGCATGTTCTACGCTGTGCCCTCGGAATTTCTTGTAGTAGTCAATGAAGGAGAAGGGCAGGGTGATGTTGAGGGGGTTGGTCCTGTCGGGAGCCGCCGCCCGCTTGCGCGACTCAAAGGCGATCATCAGATCCACCCAGGCCGCGGGGCGCTTGATTTTAAACTGCTCAATGAAATCTTCCCCAAAGATTTTACACAGGAGCTTCTCGAACTCATAGTCCACGCCTAGGGAACCGTATGGCCCACCTGCAGCACAGACAAAACACAGCTTTAATATTCTGGGTGTTCTTTAGTATTCTTATGGCGTTCCGAGTTGACCACATAGACATCAGAATAACAGGACTGTCACAGGAGAAGGTCGACAAAAAAAGGATCTTTCCTAAATGTAACAGTTGGTCTAGTACACAACATGATCTTACCTTTGCCTCCTGTATCCTCACAGCCACTGTAACACTACCACTATCAATGAGTGACTCAGCCAAACAGCAGCTGGGTTGTACTAATTCTGAGTGCTGGTCTCATTTCAGGAAGAACTGCCAGTAAAATTCAATAAAGGCAGACATCTCCTTCACTGACAAGCCAAAACATTACATAAATGTATAATACACCATCTAATTACAATAAAGCAGTGGAAGTGGCATTACCTGTTGCTTTGTAGAGCTCCTTCAGATGTCCTTCAGGGAGCCTGATCTGATGGACAGTCATATCCACTGTTCCTCCTCCGCTGTCAACCACGATGTACCGATCACCTGGAATGCCAAGGGAAGAGGCCAGGGGCATTTACACCACTGTGAGCTCACTGCAACCAGAGCTCCTGAGGGCACCAGGGGAGATAATGGCCTCCAGACAGCCAGCAATGGCCCTGCTGAAGACTTGATCTCTGCTAGTAATTATAACACAATTACTGATAACAAGTATCAGCTGGATGTCAGAAGCTATTAATGTAGAACAGCTGAAAGGTGGGACAGCTCATGCTAGTGAGCTACCAAATATTATACCATATTTACAAAGCCTGTTCTGAGGAAAATATTCCAGTTGCATGGCTTTCCACCAGCTCATTAATAAATCTTACTATGCTAGGGCATACAAAATTGCAATTCAGCACTTGTAACTAAAAGCAGCACATGAACTTGTGGGTTTTATCCTTTTCCCCTTCATAACCACTGTGAGAACAATGCAGTGCACAGCACCTTTGTGGGAAACACAATATTTGCCTGCAATACAAAACCAGTGAGAGCAAAGTTTGTTCAGGAAAGGACAGTACCTTCCTCCAGCTCGGACCAGATCTCTCCTATGACATTTTCCACCATGAAGGTCCGGCTCTGCCGGTTCCGGCGCACGTGCTCCTTCCCTAGTGATTGACAGAAAAACAAGTTACTGAGTGTAAAAAAGCATGAAGACATAAAATCAAAAACTGAAGGAAACAAGTGCAAGCAGGCTGAAAGATCTGTATGTATCACTTCTTAACAAAACAAATGTACAAAAATTATTGTACCGGGACCAGGAATGTTAGAATGTCATTCCTGGAAAATAGGAAAAATGGTTTATAGCCATCCTGATCTTCCTTGATACTTTTATCTATACTTATTTGTCTTTTTAATCTATATCAATTACCTAACACAAATAATGCAAAGAAATCATATATAGTAATAATCTAATAATAAAGCTATAAGTCTGACTTGCATATTTTTAATACAGTCTGGCTTGCAAAGTGTGTGCTGGCAGCAGGGTGGGGGACTGGCAGCAGCTGTGCTGACAGCAGCCTCCACCAGCAGGTGACAGCCCCAGCCCTCTCCCAGACACCCCCACACCACCCGGGATGGGAGAACATTCCCACATTTCCAAAAGCCACTGCTCATTTTGAGTGCTCAGCCAAATGCCTGCCCAACCTCTCAGGATGTGAGTTTACCTCAAAACCAGCAGCCAGAAGCACTGCTGCTCAGATTAGTAACTTCTCAAAGACACACTGATCACCAGGGCTGACCCTCACAACACACCAATTAAAAATTAAGTGCAATCTTGCAAGACTATTCTAACAATCCATTAACTTGCAAGACTAACTCCTACCTAGACATTTAAAAGATGCAGAACAGTCTGTCAAGAGAAAGCAGAGTAGTGAGAACCTCTGCTATTTATGCTTCTAAACCAGCCTCTCTAACTGAACGATCAAAAAACCTGCATTCCTTGTGTTATCATCACTCACCTTCAAAGGCACTTCATAAAACACTACAAGAGAGGCATCCTGTCATGAGCGGATTTTTTTTTCTGGAAATACCAGCACACCAATCCCTTTGCACTTTGCTTCCTATTTCTACAGTGCCTGTCATAAAATAGAGCATCAGCTCCACTCGCTCCTGCACCCTCCCCAAAAAGACCCCACGATGCAGAGAAGCTGCCCCAGCCTCAGTGCACTGGCTTGGCAGCACAGGGAGAGCTCAGATGCAGCACCCCATGACAGAACAAGCATTAGGTCCAAGCAGGGCCTGTCAAGCCCACAGAAATCAATGGCAATCCTTTCATTCCCTCCTGTGGTCTAGGAGTGAACACAAGAGCCAGTCTTTAACTACAGCTGAAGCAAGCTTATCTTTTCTACTATGAACACTAAAATTTTTGTTTTGACTTCACAGCAATAATATGGTCCTTGGAGTGCTTCTCTCTGTTTATATTTAAAGGGTTTTTCTCCTTAATCTGTTCTCAGCTTGTCTTGGGTGCTTGCCATGCCTTTATGAAATTTTAATTCCAACCCCAAATTAATTCGCTCCAAACTTTGTTTTCATTAATTTTGACATGAAACCTTTCTCATCCCCAATAGCTTTTTACCATACAAAGTCAAGAATGAGAGTGGTACCCCCACCCAAGAAAAAGCCCATTAGCAGAAATCCATGATCTGCCAGATTCTGCCCAGCTTCAAAACCTTAACCAGATAAACTCCTTTATTATTTTCCCAGAAGCAAATCCCTGTGTTGTCTGAAAGTGAGTTCATGTAAAATCACATGGAACTGGAACAGTTCAGGGCACAAATGAGGGGAATAGAAGCCAAGGGGCCCTGAAGGGCCCGAATCCTGAAAACAGATTGTGTCCTTTACTCTGCCTGGGCCTCCAAACACTGAACACATCTGACAAGTGCTGGCTAGGAGAGCCATGGCTTTGAGAGAACGATGTAGTCACTCTGCCTAACTAAAAAAAAATGCTCTGGTAAGTGCAGGAATAGCTCTACTAGCTTAACCTCCCACTTGCCTCTACTGTTTTGACCTAGCAAATGTGATAAAACACAGACTCTTCTGAAAAACTCCTTCTAGGATAGATTGTCACACTACCACCAGTGTCAGGGCAATCGTTACAATTCACAGAGATGTGGAGAAATATGCACATTGTGCAGCAATTAAATGTTACTGCTGCAGGCCATTTTCCTTTTTTGTTTCCTCTATTTCCCTCCAGTTTCAGGAGGCTGCCAAGCTAAAAAAACTCTGGTGATGAAGGATTTTCTGTCAAGTAACTTACAGAGGTCCCATCTCTGTCCCTCGCCTTCAAAGACTGACAGGAGCAACAGATCCCAGCTCAATAAATCAGAAGTGCATTATTTAGCTGCTCTTCAACATGCAGATAAATTCACTGTTACATTCCAATGCCATGTGCTCCACTGAATGTTGAAAGTCATTAACAATATTTCATAAAGATGACATCAAAAAGCATCTGTCAATACTTTGGAACACCTCAGAGTATTTCTTTCATTGTAGATTCAGTTATTTAGCACTGCCTCAATAATGCAGATAATCAAGCACATAATTGCTTCCAACAAATTAAATTACAAAAGTGATCCAACATGAAGTACTAACTTAAATTAAGGCAGAAAAATACTGTTGTGAAAACACTAAAAGACTCCTACAACTTCCAAATAAAGGCAAGACAGGAAAGCTACCTGCTTGCTAAAATTCAAGTGTATATTGGGAAGAAATTGTTCCCTGTGAGGATGGTGAGGCCTGGCACAGGTTGCCCAGAGAAGCTGTAGCTGCCCCATCCCTTGAAGGGTTCCAGGCCAGGTTGGACAGGGCTTGGAGCAACCTGGTCTAGTGGAACGTGTCCCTGCCCATGGTAGAGGCTTGAAACAGGATGATTTTTGAGTTTCTTTCCAGCCCAAAATCATTCTGTGATGTTTGTTGTGTCAACACCTAACTGTGGTGAAGCAGCAAAACCATTTAAAAAGCAAACTGATGCCAGCCTGAAACATTTCAAGAGAACAAGAACAACAAGAAATGGTGAACAACCAGCCTTGGGGGAGCAAACTTAGGCATGAGAATGTGCAAAGAGAATGAAGAGAAGTACCCTGTGTAAATCCAGTTCCAATAGTGTCACTGGGGCTGTAGCCATTGACAGGTGCCCTACTACTCAGCTCTATCATCTGGTGCAGGCGCAGCTTTCGGCAGTAGATGGAGGCAGCCTCGGGTTCCAGGGCAATGATCAACTGCTCAGGATTTTCAGGAGATGCCATTCCTGCCTGTGAGAGAGAATGGATCAGAGAAATGGGCTGGGGAATCCCAGCAGACCCTCTTGGCACAGGGCTCTCCTCAGCCCCTGGGCTCCGCTGGGTCACCCCTCAAGAGTTCAGCCCACAGAGGAGCTGCTGCCAGGGGATAAAGGTCTGCAGCTGGGAATTGTCCTGCCCACACTGTATAGCACAACTCCACAGGCTCTAACAGGGAGGTTTGCATGCACTTACCATGCTAAGTGTCTAACCGAGCACTCGTGTACATGACAGGTGGAGAAACGAGGAAAATCGGATTGAAACCTGTAATAATTGGCCTAAAACCTAAACTCCTAATTAACCTGTGAATCTCCCAGCTAACAGGGGCCCCAGCCTCCCTTCAGCCTCCTTTTGCCTCTCCTTGCCACAGTAATATTTTAAGTGTGTCTTGATGTCCCAGATATTCACAGTCCTTGCCAAAATGAGGTTCCTGCACTGTTTAACTGTATAGGAATATACAATACACTTCGCCAGTAATGCATCTCCTGTCTTACAACCAATGTTTTCTATTTCAAAATCCATTGCTTTAAAGGACATTTGCTTTTATAACACCTTCAAAATGCTTAGTATATTCAAGGAGACAAAATACAACAGGGCAGGTTCCCTAAAATGTAATGAGACCAAGCCTAAAAATAATACATTATAAAATCAGCATTTGCCATTCTTTCTACTTTCTTACTGGATTTTCAGCCTTCAGACAAAGATATTTTCAAAAAGCCACAAGTTCTTATGTAACTCCTTCACTCTCAGAGGTGGGCTTAAAGAAAAATACTCAAAGAGCATTTCACAAAACTCTGTTTTAATTTCTTCTGCCTACTGAATGATATTCTGTTACAACAGACATCTTTCAACTCTTTCTGCCAACTTCTGTGTTACTTACTATTACTTTTCAGTTAAATGCCTGAGCGCTAAAGCTTGCTAGCAAACAAATAAAACCAAATGAACATTTTTCTGCTTCCACAGTCTCATACACACACACACTGTGGTGTCTCCAGAGGATCCCCAAAGAAGGCAGACTCACATGAAAAGTCTGCAGACCTAGACTAAAATTTGGCTTCTTTCATACAGCTGCACTGTGGGCTGTGGGAATTGCTCTCTCATCGGCACCTGCAGCCAGAAACTTGAAGTAAAGTTGGCTTAAAAAGTAGTACCAGGATAAGACTTGGAGACACAAAACTGTTTTTCGTATTTACTGACTCATTTTACCCTCTCCATCCTAACAAGTAAGATAAACAGATTCTTAAAGAAAGCATCTTCCTCACTGTTGGTAACAAAAAAAAACCCCACAAAACAAGATCAAATAAGTTCTAAAGTAAGAAAGAGTTAAGAGTTAAATTCTTAAGTCATGGTTGCTCATTATTTTACAAGCACACCATGACTGGGATTATGATCACTTTGCAGCCTTTATTGCTGTTGGGCAAACCTTTCTACTTCAGTTACATCCACTGGACTAAACAGCATGATCTGAAATTAGCAGAACTGTATGGGAAGGAAAATATTGTGCAAATACTACAGAATATCAAACCTTGCCAGCTCTGTGGCAAACACATTTTGAAAAAATACTATATGGAAAAGAATGATTGCAACCAAACTTTCAAACTTTGGAAAATGCAGATTTACAGCAAGCCAGAGTAACCCTAAAATGTATAAAAAGAGTATCAATTAAGCACACTCTCCTGCCATCACAGCACTTGTATGTGAGCATGTTGGCAGATGCGGGCTTAGGTAAAGCCCTGGAGCTGTACTGGGATGAAGATGTGCCTTAGGATAAACCCACTCCCTCCTGTGACCCATCTGGATGTAGCAGGCACAAGCAGGGCTGGTTTCATGCCAGCTCACTTCAACATCACTTATCTCCAGCAGAGCTTTTCCACACAGGAAGCTTTGGTTTGCTGCATTGAAAGAGCAACATTCCAGATATGAATCAATACTTGAGAGTCCCTGACAAACAGATTTCTCTGATCTGCTTAAGAATTCCAAAAATTTATGGTGTCTGCACATGAACTGTCTTTGCCTTTGGAGAGTTTTGCTAAAAGCCTCATCTGGATCTTGCTGCATTTCTAAGGGCAGCACTTCCTGCTCTATCCAATAAGGGCCTGGAGAACAAATAGCTCTCGACTACCCTGCTTCAGTTTTCACTTGTATTAAACCCATTATCATGTTGTGTGAGAGCTCTGAATCTGAGCAGTAAGCGGGGTTTTTTTGATATCTAGCCATGTGGGTGAACTCAATAGTGCTCAGTCTGCTCCTTGTACCGGGCATGTGTCAGCAGCACAGACAAATCTCTTAGTCTCAGGCTAACCTACACACTAAAGACAAAATTGTATTTTAGGGGAAAATAATTTCTTCCTAAGGATATTAAAATGTAAGGCTACATTGTAAAGCATTTGCAGAGGTGACAACTGAGTTGCACACACCTAACTGGAGGTGGTGGTGGGGAGAAAATTGCATTAATTGCCAAATCTTCTGTTCTAGGGGGAATTTTAGTACAAACTCCCAAGGCTGGTTCTGCTAAAAGCAAACAGTAAACCATTAACAATAACATTTGCTTCCTCCCCTCCTCCGGCAGCAGCCTGAACCATGAACTTTTCACATTGCAGTCAGGGGAGGAAGGCAGTGACCTGCAGTGGATGGGCTCGGATCTGTGTTCTCAGACCCTCCTTGCACAGCAGATGCTATTCTTGCTCCTTTCTCTCTCTAGCTATGACTTTAACATACCCAAAATATCTCCTGAGGAAAACATCCAACAGAAATGACAGTTTTTAACAGTTCAAAGCACAGCTGATCCTAACAGAACCTCATGAAGAAAGTGCTGAGGTTTTTAGTTTAAAAGCTTTTCTTACAGAGTTTGAAGGACCAGTTACAATGAAGAATGTGTTGTTTCACATCATAAAAAGACCATACAGAGCATCTTTTACAGTAGAAGGTTCAAGGTATCCAACACATATTTTTGTATGTAAACACACATATATATGTACATATATACACACACATTTCTATATAAATATATATATGTAGCAATCAGTATTTCATACCTTCTGTATACTGTATAAAACTGTATTTCTACTTAGACCATGAAAGAGAGCACATTCCATATATATCTATACATCTATACACAGCACAGAGAAAATGGGGGAAGGGGAGATGATAAAGAAACATGAGCACATAAATACTGCAGGGGAGGAATGGAGCAATGAGGTTGTTTTAATACAAGCTCCAAGAGGAAGACTTAGGCAGTACATCTGTCCCAACATTACGGCCAAGGGACAGATGGGAGAAAAATATTGAGCATGCAGAGAAAGAGGAGTGGAAACAGCAGGCAGTCAACATGAAGAAACAGTGATGCATTTGTTAAAATTATTAATTGCAGGCATTTGGGGATTTGCTGCATTTTACACTTTCTGCTTTCTGTCTGTCTCAGTCTGTGTTCTTGCCCACTGCTGCCCAAGTACTCCTGTAATAAAGAGCAGGGTCTGGCAACTTAACAGGCCTGAGCAGGACAGATCTAAACAATGTCTCGATATTCAACATTCTAGAGATCATTCTGGCAGTGGGACAGAAACACCAATTTGCTTTTGCCCAGGGCTGCTTACAGCAGACTTTAGAACAGAGCAATGTCTTGACTCCAGCCTGCTAAGGAGATTTGCTTGCTCCCATAACACTCATCAGCAGTCATCACTTATGGAACATGAAGGAAGCAGACAGCAGTTTCCCCAAGAACACAAAAGTGGAAAATTCATCATGGGATTACAAAAATTCTTTGAGCAAAACCAAATTTATTAAATTAATTTGGAAGATATTTCTGCATTTACACACCTGGAAGCAGCAAAGAACACCATGAAAAGAACTGCTCTAAAATTCAACTTTGCTCATATGCTTGAGGACTTGGATTTCATTTTTGGACCAGAGAACTCCCAGACCTCCCTCCCTCCAGTAGCACAGGTCTGTGTGCTGGTGCCAGTGCATTGCTGTTGATTTGCCAAGATGCATCATTGACAGCAAACTTCAAAGTGCTTCAAAGTCTCATGTACAGGAGCATAAATAACTTCACCATCCAGGTGCAGGTGAATTCTCACCCTGGCCACCAGCTCTGTTTTTGTAGCCAGAGGTGTCACCAGGAGAAAGCCATAGCTGACCACAACACATTCCTGAATCCCTGAACAGCATCAGCTTCCAACTGTTAGACTAATTCACCACTAGCAAACATTGAGGTCTGGACTGCAGCTCACTACACCAGTCTGAGCACTTCAGAGAACTCATTCCACATGCAGAATCACCATTACTACAGATTAAAAGATGCTGCTTTTAAAACCCAGCCTCACATGCCAAAACACAGGGGGAAAAAAAAGAAAAAAAGGAAAAGAATGAAAAAAAAAATCAATGCATTTTAATTTTTTTTAATATTGTAATGTCTATGTCCCTAAAGACAGCGTTAAAATGGAATATCCCATGCAGTCAGTCTTTCTAAGGCAGGTCTAGATGGAAATGTCCCATCTCTGAATGCTGCTGTCATTAGAAACACCAGCATTTAACTGCAGTTCTCCACAGCCAGATAGAACACCAATATGTTTTCTATTTATTACACCACAGTGACCTCAAAAGAAGCACAATGTTAGGAAATACACCATCATTGACAAGGCACCTGTTTCCTATTTGTATCCTAGGAAATCATTGAAAGCAACAGGTAAAGTTCCTTTTTTTTTTTTTTTTGGTTTTTTTTGGTGTTATTTTTTCAGAAAGATAGATCAGATATAGTTTTTAAGTGGAAAAAAAATGTCTGACCACTGATTCGTAACACAAGGAACATGCCTTACATAGAGTGCACCTGTTCTTTTGAGTTATAAAACATATTAAAAGAACTGACTGAATGAATTCTACTTTTTTTCTGTTTTGACATATTTTTTAGTCATCTGAGACCTAATTCAGTACTGCCGCAGAACACAATTAATAAAGCATTTCCAGATACAAAAATGTAGCATAAATAAACAGATAAACACGTGAGAAAGAGCCTCCCTCATTACACAGTTGGAAAAACAAGGCACAGGGACTACAAGGCTTTCCTTTGGGTTGCACAGGAACCCCCAACAAGGTGGGAATTCCCTCCACAACCCCAGTTGAGTGTCACAGCCTAGTGCTACTCTTC
Source organism: Aegithalos caudatus (assembly GCA_013389925.1). NCBI lineage: Eukaryota > Metazoa > Chordata > Aves > Passeriformes > Aegithalidae > Aegithalos > Aegithalos caudatus. The sequence goes on along the minus strand of WEIU01020637.1, from coordinate 797,426 downwards.
CAGCAAGGTTCCATTTCTGCTGTGGAGCACATGCAGAAGCTGCAGGAACAGCTTCACCACAGCTCCACCACAGCCTTGGTCCCCATTCTTCTCTCCCAGTTTTGTCACCTCAACCAACTGCACTATTTTCATCACTTCTGAAGCAATGCTGCACACCAGATGAATGCAAGGATCCATCTTCCAGTTGGTAGGAAAAACTTTTTAAACCTGTTATACCACTAAAGTCCCATTTGTAGGCACCAGAGATAAAATTTAAAAGCTGGATCCCACGAAACAGCTCTGGAAAGACGATGGGGTTCATTATGAAACCAAGCTCTGCAGGACAACATCATTCAGCCAAAACAAGAGAAGCTGAGAATTAACATCAACATTTTTCTATTTTCCAAGTTACTTATTATAATTAGTAACAATAGGAAAGGCATGATTGCAAGTTAAGCACTGTGCAGACTGCATGAAGAAAGTATTGTGAGGCTGAATCAAGGCAAGACAAAACAAGGGCTGGAAATTAAGTGCCTTGTGCAACTTCCACTGTTTAAACTAATCAGTTCATTGTGTTAAGGGATTCATGATAACACCATCCACTTAGTGCCTCAGTAAGTGAGCTCCTCTAATCCTCCTCCTTTTTCACTAGCTAGCACTTTCTCCAGTCCTATGGCATCAGGCTGGGATGTCACAAATAAATGACTGAGATCTAATTACGGAGGCAGAGCGTGCCAGGAGAGAAGATGAGCAACATGGGAAAAGACTCCCAGCATTATCCCAAAGAGGCACTCGAGGGGAGGAAGCAGGGTTGGCAGGGAGTGGGGCCAGTGGGTACCACAAAGCTGCAGGATAAGCACAGGGCGTGCACTTTTGCTGGATCTTCAGCCTGGAGAAGCCTTCAAAAGAGATGTTTGAAAATCACTACACCATCACATACCCTGATGCTTTGCCCTTAGACTTCAGAGTGATGTAGAGTGCTGCAGCACAGGAAATATTGTGGGTAAAGAGAATAGACTGAGGTCAGACAATCCAGTTAGCTCTGCCCACTTATCTCTTCAAAGACAGATTCTTAAAATTGCTCAACAGCCACAAAATAAACAAGATTCTCAAAGATTCCTCTCAGTGACCACAGCAAAGAGGGTGGGTTTGCCAAAGGCAGGAAGAAAGCTGCTGGGTGCTCCCCTCCTTTCAAAATAACACACTCTGGTTATAAGAGCCTGGATGAAAACTGAATATTGACTTGTTTTTTTTTTTTTTAATACAATGAACACAACGTTTGGGTGGTTGCTGACCCTGCATCTACAGTGTCACACAGGCACTTCTTGCTTTACAGAAACAAGAGCATTTTGCTTTCTCTTAACATTCACTACCCATACATGCAGATATCTAACAGATACACATGGATACATATATTTTCACACTATTATTGCTGGTTGAACTAAAATCAGGCTTGTGGCACAGGCTGTCCTTTGTCCTACTCTGATCAGGTGTCACTGACACTTTGAATTTCACATGTGGGAACATTGTGGATAATTATCACAGCTGCAGAATTCTTTTAGTGTCAGCTTCCCCATCTGTGAAGCTCAGGGACAGGACAAAGATACTCATCTCTGTAAGAAAACTGCTTAAGAAAGCATAAAGGACATCTCAGGCTATGGTAAAATAGTAGTAACTTCATTTTGCAGACAAGGGGAATACAAGCTATGAAGATGAAAAAGCCACTAATGGGCACAAACTGGAAGCTAAGAGACCCCTGTAATAGTTTTCATTTACTCATTTTGCACAAACATAAATGATGAAATAATATGAAAGGCATAAAAGGATGAAATCCAAAGTAAAAATGCACCTTTAAACCTTCCTTAGGATTTCGAGTTTATCCTGAGAGGGCTCTTTTGGGGCCTCAGACATTTTCCCTTCTTCCATGAGGGAGCAGAAACTGTCACTATATATTTATACACTATTTCCCTGCTTTTAAAATACCAGGGCGTAGGCTTGGCAGTGCTTTCTGAATTCCCAGGGCTTGCCCATACCAGAAGCCTGAAAATTCACAACCTTCCCACATTTTCCACCTGGGCCAAACTTACTGCTGCTCCCACTTCCAACAGGGAACTCACGAGCTGTGAGCTCCTGTGAAAGGGTTTTTTTGGGTGAAATCCTCTCATCTGCAGCAATCAGCATAGATGAGAATAAGGTACCTCACATTTGCACCTGTACAGCTGGTTTGGTGAGCATCACTGGACAACACAGAAATTAATTCCAGTTAATAGTGACATGACTCCCCCTTTAACAGTTGTGCATGATCACGTATGCTGAAGGACCAAGGGGTTTAAATTTGCATTTTACTTAGTTAAAATTGGTTTTATGGTGGAAGAAACCCCAAGGAGCAGTTGAACAGCTGCCTGCAGCTCTCTGAAGGGCAGGTCCAAAGAAGAACACAATTTTTCTCAGTCTTGCCAGGAGATCCAAGGAGAGATAAGAAATGCATACTGCAGCTTATGGGGTCCAAACTGGCTACTAAACCCCCTTTTTTACTAAGATGGTGATGCAGCATGTGAACAGCTGCTCAGAAAGGCATCCCTGTCCTTGCAGAGTTTTAAAACTTGACTCAAGAAAGCCACTGCTGCAAGCCTGCAGTTATTCAGGTCCTCACAGGCTTCTGTATGCATTGTAATTAGAACTTTAGTTCAGGTGTCTTGAAATCAGAAGGAAACATTTGTCACAGCATATTTTTTTTTTAATGTTTAAAGCTAAAAAAAAGCACAACAGCCTCAAGCAGTCTTGTAATCTTAAACATCAGCCATGAGTCATGGTAAAAAGTGATGCAACGTATGGAAAGCAATTGGTTCAATGCATCAGGGATGCACAAGTTGAGCTTACAACACTAACACAATCTGCACTCAAATTATCTGCATCAGTCCAGTGTCTTGTCAGAGGAGGAAATTCAGTTCCTAATTAATTCATTCATTGGTTGTGGAGGTAAAAATGGTCTTTATGCTTAAAAACATGAGGACACAAATAGCAGACATGGACTTGAAACCCAGCTTTTGCATTCAGTTCTGCTACAACCTCCTATGTAACATTTTGCAAATCACTAAGAACGAATTTTGTGAAACAACCCACTAATGAAAAAGCATCCACTTCTGAGCACCCAGATCAATGCTAAGGTTTTCAGTGGGGCTTTTGCTGAGGTTTGTTGGAATGAGGGGTGCTCAGGCTCTGAATAATCCCCCTGGCTGCCTGTGCATGCACATACCTGAGCACATTACTTAGCAAGTTACTTTGGGCCAAAGCAGAATCCATTTGATATTTCACTTCTGTTTACTACTCTCTCAGTAAAGCTATTCCTGTGGTAAGAAATAACAGAACATTTCTCCCTCCTAATGGCTGCCTAGAAACTATGGCATTATCCCATTCTGAAAAGCAAGAAAACAAATGGGGCATCTGGAACCATAATGAAGTGTGACTTTTATTTTCAGCACACTTAAAATTATGAATGTGTGGAGCTGCACTGGCTACAGGCAGAACTGCTGCATTTGTGTGGCCACTGATTAGATGAACCAGTTTGTTACAGACAGCTAGGCTGTCTGATTGAGATAAATGCCTTTGCTAAGCACAGTCAGGCTGCTTCCATTTATTTTTCTGGTGCTGCTATTATCCAGCTAAGAGTACAAATTGCTTTACCTGAGCATCTCCATATTTCATATTTTATACATTACTTTTATCATCTATTCTTTTATTTTCAACCTGAGCTTGGAATTCTTTGAGTAGACTGTTTGACTCTATTAATAAAATTTATACTTACTGGGTCTTGTATTAAAATTTCCCCTTTTTAATTTATAAAACTGTATTTTTTTTTTCCTTTAGGAAGGGAGGTGGAACATAAGACAGGAAAGATCTGAATTATTATCACTGGCTAACAATCATGAAGCAGCATTTTAGTTTACAATTCACAGAGAAGGTTCTGCAGTTTACCTGTGCCTATTTGACAAAGAGCTTTTATTAACTGCTCATAAGAAAGATAATTTCTTGCTACACACAGGCAAGGCAGAAGCTTTCTGGGTCATCATGAGAGAGAAAAGGATTTCTTGTATTTGTGAGATATGAAAGAATACCAGTAATTGCAGCAGACCTTACACAGGACATTAGATCCAGTCTATCACATTATGGTCTCAGAGGTAATCCCAGACACAACTTTCTAAGGAGAAGAATCTTGGATCATTTATTAGGCAAGGAACAACCACAAGAGACTGAAATCACCAGTACTTTTCTTTGCACAAATTGCTTGTTTTGTTGTGCTCCTGCCCTCTCATTCCCCAGAACCTTCCTCAGGTATTGGGACTACAAATAAATACAAATCAGCATTACTAAAGCTGAGTCAAATACTGCTGACTGACAACAAGTAGAAGTGATGTTTTTTGACAAGCTGAAGATAAATGGGACCACAGTTTGGTCCATATTTCTCCAGGGTGATGTTGCTGCAGCCTTCCCAAGGGACTCTTGTCACAGATCACATTTGGGCAGTAACTGAAAGCCTAGCTCCAAGTGGCATTACCAAGAATTTTTTGCTGCATTACATTATATCCCCCAAGGTGCAGGAGAACATTACTTGCAAATTTGATGAGTAGCGTGCATTAGAAAGATTAAGCCATTAAATTCTCATAAGCTTTTCAATTTTTCATGTTATAATACTCTAGAAATGCTTTTTGTACCCAGGGCATGCACCAGTTACCACAACAGCAAAACCTGACTCTTCCTATTTAAGTCTCTCCCTAATGGCTCAGGCTTTCTACTTCCCTTTATTTAGAAACATCCTCACTGTGGGTCCTTGTGGCTCAGGCTGGTTTTACTAAAAAGACACAACTGGCCCTGACTGAGAAGGACTTGCACTAAGAAAAACACTGGCTTGCTATTTTCTGTAAGTTGCATCTTGTTCTGTACCTTGGGCTTTCTGATTTTGCCTCAATATTTTTCACTACAGTTCCAAATTCAGCTCGTATTTCTTTTCTCTGTAACTGAATATTGGCATCTAAGATGTCTTCTAGACCAATCTAATTGACCTTTTCTATGAATTTTTTACAATCAAACCCATTAGCTTTAGACCCTGTCCATGCTGAGTTACATTTGTGGATTTGTATCACTCCCTAATGATTGTAGTTTACAGCCTTTCAGATCATTGTTTTCTTTTTGGGATGGTAAATGCCTTCTAGCATAGTCTTTCCACCAGGCAGAATGAAGATTCTATTTTTTGGCTATTTCTGTTGCTTTCAGGCAATTTCTAAGGACTTGAGAAATGTGTTTCAAAACTCTGTAAGTTTTGGCACAGACTCACTCTTCCACAGAATGCCATGAAAACCTCTTGCTTTACTTGTTCAGTAAAAAACTCCAAATGCTCCAACTTGTGCCACAAAAGTGGACAAACAGAAATGTACAGAAACTGGATTAGCAGATGCCTCTGCCTCCATGTGAACCTGGCTGAGGAACTCAAATGTGTGAGCAGAGATCAATTAATACACATTTTCCACTCTGTAACCTTCACCTCTCAATTAGTTATTGTTTCCTAATTAAACAGAGGTATAAGATGCAGAATCTTCTCCAACATCACTCAATAAACATTTTAATCCTCCTGAGTAAAAAGATCTTAATATCACAAAGTGACCCCCACAAGCTACAAATAATCAGAATGGCTGATGTATTAACACACTTCTGCCTCACTAAGAAATAGTGTTTCAGAAGAATAACCAGCTTCCCAGAGCTGCTTACACCTTCTTATGCAGTTTATAGCAGAAGCCTGTCACACTGACCCTACACAAATAAAATTTATTTGCACGTATTTTATGTACAGAAGAACAGACTTATGAGGGAATAAGAGTAGCTTCACAAATTTCAATCTGGTTAAGCCTCCCAAGCCCCCCTTTAAAAATCAAATATACTTCACGTCACGTTTTTATTAGCAATGAATTCCTCATGCTGTCACATTATCCTTTCACCAAGTTTGTTTATTTTTCTCTGAAGGTTTCTCCAGAGTAAAGCAGTATTGAACCATGTAACGTCACTGACCATGGAACACAACGTGTTAAATAATTCTCATTGTGCACATTCCATGACAAAATTGATGTGAAAACAATAACAAATGTTCAGCATAGGAGCTGGTTAAATAAAGCCTCTGGAATTTTAGGCTCACATGCTTTAATGCCACAACCTAGACTGCCTCTCTTTTTGTTTATGTGAGCTTACTATGCAAATGATTTTATTTATTTGTAATTGAAAAAATAAATCTACTTCAGAGCTCTAGAACTCAATTTCAAAACCCAAGAGTTCATATTAAAAAGAAAAGCACCCTCAGTATCTCAGGCTAGACCAACTGACTGATGTTTGAAAGCCCAGAGAGTATTTTGGGCAAGCTTATGAAAATGCAGCATCCTTCCCTTTCCTTCGCCCTGCCCTGAGTGCATTTGTTATGCCATGTTTTACTTTCTTATCTTACAGCTTCTGCATTCACATATTCCTGTTACACTCCAAACTCTTCCTCAAGACCTTATTCAAGACCTTATTAAGCATGTTCAAGTAATTCCAGCCTGCATATTCTGCTCTGCACTTACTGTGCCCAAAGAATGTGAAGCAGAACAACTGGGACACAGAAACAAGAAAAGTTGATGCTATTTATGGTGTCTTATATTTTAGTAGTGGGGAGAATGGCAAATATGACTATAAACCCTAAAAGTCATTACTAGAGATGTAGTGAACACTGATGCAATGCACACAAACCCTGCAGATGTTTTGGGAAAGGAAACTTAAAGCTAAGTGAGTTCTAATTAGTGGACAATCTGCTCTTGCAACAGAGTTCTCTCCAGTTCTGACCAGATCTCAGCATCTGTCCCAGAGCTTTAGAACAATCTCTGGACACACAGAAATTAAGCATGAGGGGCAGGAAAAAGTATCTGTGAACTGTTCTTCAGGAATAAAGTAATTCTGATTCAGCAAAATAATCTGTAAAGACATGCAACTCTCTGAAACCTCAGAGTTAGTCTCTCTCAGAAGGCACCAGAGAGAATAAACAAATACCTGCTTCAAAGAGATAATAACTCAGCTATAAAAATAGTTAAGGATACAAAAAGCACAAAAGATAAATACAGATAGGGCAGGCAGAGTAACAGCAAGAAGCAATGAGGAGTAGTTTTCCTATGTAAGTAGGTTAATCACAGCCAAGTTTTTGTAGGCATGAAAAAAACCAGCATTTTAAAAAGGTTTTCAGAAGAGGAAAATAAGTAAGCGATACAGATGTTCATGCAGCTTATGTCTGAGATGACACAGATGGAGTCAAATATGAGCTGATTCCCTGTCAAATGTGAGGCTACAAAACTCCTCAGTGGCAGTATCCTGAGAAGATACAAACCAGGCCAGACTACAGCTGCTGAAGCCAAGGAAATGATGTTGCAGTAACCAAGATGCAAAATCACTGACAGCTTGGATGAAAGCTCAGCAGTGTGCAAAGACAGGAAAAGCTGTCATGCAGACAGAATTAACAGGATTTTGATAGGCTGGATGGAAAGAGAGAGGAAGAACTGCGACTGAAGGGAACAGGCAGATTACTCATTCAGGGAGAAAGCAGCTCAGCAGCTGGAAGGGGACAATGCAGGAGCCCTTGGGCAGAGGAGGAGTTCCAGGTTAGCAATGTTTTAGGCAAAGCAGAGAGGAGGGGACATCATGGGTGCACTGAGATCACAGGTTGGTCTGATGGATGTTGAGCACAGAAGCAGATTTCCAGCACATCTTACTATGCTAATTCCATTAGCTTTGCCTAGACAACTACTGAACCATTCCAGAAAGGCTGGGCTTTCCACTGTGAACCAGTGACTGAAGCTGCTTTAGCACTTTAGTTCTCTTGGAGCTACCTCATTTGACATAGATTGCTCAGCAGATTTCCACAGCTCATTAATATTTTCTGCAAGTTAACTCTCAGCTCAGCCTGGTGCTTGTACTTCAGTGTGTCTTTTGTTACAAGGTTTCTGCCACTTCCTTTTCACACTTTTCTCTACCTGATGCCCCTCATTTTCAAGATGATTCCATCTTCCAATAGCTAACAACAAGAGCTGCAGCTTCTGATCCACCCATGAGGAACATTTGGATCCAGCAACAGGAATCTGAAAGACTGAATGGCAACTCAGAATTCTGTTTTCTGCACCTGTTTCTTCATCCCCACTGCTTTGAAAAAAAAATGTCAGCCATGTGTCAAGTTAACATGAATTACTTCCCTAGACTGGAGTTTTCCTGCAGTGGATCACACACCCCGAGTTAAAAGCCTTGTCAAACTTTGCTGTTTGTCAAGCTTGCCCACAGAAGAACACAACCACAGACACAACCACAGACACAGACACTAATTAACAACATTCCATTGTGCCACAAATGAGAAATGCCAAGAGATCTCTACCTGAACCCTGCCCTGCTCCTTGCACAGCTCCCACTTCACGAGCACACATGCACACAGACAGCAGGCAGACAACAATATACAGAGAAAATGAATGGGTCTCTAGTGTTTCAGATTTACCTACAACCGTGTCCTTCCATCAGAACTTTAAGAGTGTTTTGCTTCTGGCACTAGCATTAGCAATCCCACAATACAGACTGTTAAGAAAAACGTTGCTCAACATTAGAGATAGTTAGAAACAGAGTTAGAAAAATCTGGGTGCTTCCCAGGAGCACTCTGCAAATTACTCATGAACTAGAAGAGATTTTACAAACTGTGCATTGCATGGCTGCTGCCAATGGGTTACGCAAGTCTCTGACCAAAAATTTAAAAAAAAACCAAACAAACAAACCCCAAACTAAAAATGGATATCCTGATGAAAAGAAGAAAGTGTACATCTCATGTATTAGAGACACAAACTGAATTTGAAATAAAGGACATGCATATGGAAAGTGCACATATCTGAGGGGTGGTTGGGGGGAAAGAGTTAAATGCAGATAAGCTCCTACTGGCGAAAATAACATTTGAATTTAATTTTATATCCAGACACTCCAGTTCACAGTCCTTTCACTCCTACTGTGGGAAAATGGGAACTGGAGAAAAAGTCCCACCAAGGAGGCTCTTTTCTTTCCCTCCTTTTTCCTTTTTTTTTGATTTTAAAAGTCTGTGATGACCTAAAGAAAGTAACAAAACAAAACTCTGCCCAGTATTTTAAACTCAGCTTTCCCTAGGGTCTCAAAACTGCATCTGTTCCATGTGCACTGAATTCAGCAGGAATACATTGTCCAAGATGACTAAAATATCAGAGTCTGCAGTGAGGGATACCAATATATGAAAGTAAATAGTAAGAAAAAGCATTTAAGAGGTGAACATATATAACCTACAGCTACTGCTTGGTAGAGTTAACTCCTCTTTCAATGTTTCTAGACTGTATTTATACAGTTTGTACTAAACTGCCCCAAATCCATTTTATCATTTAGCCTATAAACTAGGGTTTTAAAGGGGCATTTCTACATTCAGCCTGTAATATTACCTTATAGGCAGCTTGTCTCATAAACTGCTTTGCAGGCTGCTTCCAAATAGCAGGCACTGTAATGACCCATCTTACTTCAGTGTTTTCAAAGTCTGAGCCTCCTTGGTCACTGAGCTCCTAAAAAAATTAAAAAGGAAAAAAAAAAGGAAAATAGAGGTGAATACAAAATGATGGGTGCCTACAGGAAAACATTCTTTGCTGCTGCCTGTGAGAACAGCAACCCTCTTTTCCATTTTTTTCCTGTTACATCCATGCTACAAATCAGAATTACTTCCAACCTGCCAAGAATGCTTCACTGTGCCAAAAGGTGGGATTAAGGTTGAAGTTTTCTCAAGGAGGACTATAGAAAAGTTTACTGCTCGATATAAAGTAGAAAAGTTGGCTTTTGCAAAAGCAGTAATTTACAGGATATTACAGCACATTTATGTACATTCTTGGCTATGGTATGGGATTTGCTGTTAGCTTGAAGAATTCACACTTACATCTTGATTAATACACAGAAAAATATTTGGGGTATCAGTGATGAACATTTATGTTTTACAATCTGGACTTTTCAATGACTTCTTTATACACCACTTACCCTTAAATCAAATTTTTACAATGCAGTTAACAAGGGGAAGTCACAGTAAACCCCTTTAAAAAATGACTGAGTGGTCCTTCAAAATTTTGCTTTAAGCAAGCATTCAAGACTAGTTCAGTACTTTTATTGTCCTTTTTTTCCTCCCCTTAAAAAAAGAGGAAAGTCTGTACTGCATTTGTGAATTAGGTGATACACTGACATGTTTTGGGCAAGGTTCCAAGTAAAATGTCATTACCATATGTCCCATCTAAATCTCCATCCAAACAGAGGAAGGTTCAGAAAGGTGGACAACAGGCCTTCAGAAGGTAAAAAAAAAAAGTTTCTGCATGTGCTGAGCCAAGCTGTTGTGTTTGTTTAGCCATGCTGCAGTTCAAAAATCCATGCTGGAAAAGTAGCACCTTTATACTGCACAGGGCACCACAGACAGACACAGTACAGTCCAAAGTACCAGCTCACTTGCATGGCTTGTCTAATTAGTTCCAGGATTCACTCACAAATGCCAGGGATTTAGTTATTAACATCAGGAAAAGGATGTAGCCCTGAGCAGGCAGCACAGCAAATATGTGGGATTTTATCCAACATTCATATTTGCTAAGAATATCCCCAGTCTGTGCACAGGTCCAAGTTTGTGACTCCACAACCCCAAATATATATATATGTATAGTTGAAAATGTCTTTGACAAGATTAGGCATTGGAGTTGTAGTGGCAGGATTGTTCCTCTACAGCCACAAGGAGTAGACTGGGATCTCAGAGAAAAGAAATTAAACCCATTCAAAAAAGTAGGTTAGCTTTTAACCACAAGGCTATTTTAAACAACACTTGCTTGGATGAATACTCTGATTTGACCCAGGAATTGCTCTGCTCACATTGACATTATAGTGGCACATTGGAAGCCAATGTTTACTTAACTAACAATTGGCTGTTTACACGAGATTTAAAATCTCAAAACCTGTTTACTGGGGACACGTCTTCCATTGGAGAACAAGAAAAACAATCTTGTGATCCAGGAAGAACACTATAAGAAATGAGCACTGCAACATTTCAAATCAGAAATGGAAAATAATAAGCTTTTAAATTTTCCTGTCAAATCTACCTTTCTTTTTCCCATTAAAAATACAGTAGAAAATACCTAAGCCAGTAAAAGCTATTCAGAACTCTGCATCACAGTGATGCTATTAGTGAATCAAGCCTGGCCTGTGCAAGGGGAAATTACCTCAGGCTGTTGTGATCTCTCCAGAGTCCACAGCCTGCCCAGAGTTTCTACACCTGCCTTGCTTTGTTTACATCAAATACAACTTAGGTCAAAGCTTGGCAAGGCTAAAAATATTAAGCTCATATTTATAATAGTTATAAATACAGAACATCTTGATAAGGAAGCATTACCCCACCTTTAATGCCTGTTCCTTAAAGAATTGCAGAGCATAAGCAAATATCTCAAGTGCTTTGACTTTCTTGCCATTTGCAGCTGTCAGGTCTGTCTCCATGGTAAGATTCTACATGAAAGAAAATAACTGGAAGTTATTAAAAGAAAAAGGCAAACATCAAATTAATTCCCACTGCCTGAGGACAGTGAACTCTTCATTATTCACCTGATTAGGAAAAAGTGACAAAACTATTCTGAAGAGGATTTAACTCATCACTTGAATTTCCTGGAGCATGACACTTTGCTGCTTATTTTAGACTCAGTTTTTAAACACTTACCATGCCTACAGAGATCTGCAGGCAGAGAAAGAAATATGCACTAAATATTAAACAATTGCAATAGATGTATCTGTAAATAACTGCAATAAAGTTGCATATGCAAATACTGAATCCAAGTCAAGAGTTAAAAGTACAGATTTTTGATTTCCCACCAACAGACGAAACTAGAAAACACCTCAAACCAGAAAGTACTGGCTGATTCCCAAAGCTCTAGAATGGATTAAAGACAAAAACACAATCAGTAGGGATAATGTCAAATTAATGGCACTTGCAGTTCTGGCAATGAATTCTGGGTGAGTTTGCTGGGCTGCTCGAGAGCTCAGTCTGGCTCTTACATCCCATTTCTGCTGACCAGATTTATTGAACAAATCAAGCCCATGCAGGCTCCCCAGACAGGACATAAAGACCTAAGCAAAGTGGATACTGAAACTTCTAAAATCTACAAGGAAGGCTGGCAAGATACAGTTGCCAAATGCAGTGAGAAACAGTAGAAATCATAATCCTAACTCAAGAGTTTTACTCAATTTACTCTCTAAAGGTAGAGGTGCTTCACGTCAAGTTGACAAAAATTCAGTATTGTTCAGAGGAAAACAATTTGAGTAGCAAACACAGTTTGGGTATTACTTACACCAGTGGTGTGCAGCTTCATCTTAAACTTTTCAAAGTACAACCAGTGCTTTGATTCAGTGGGATCCAAGTCATGGTAGAAGTCTCTTGCTGCATAGCCAAAGCTGTGGAACTTTCTCTCTGGTGTGAGGAGGATAGTGGTTGGGGTCTTCTGGTTGGAAACACCCGGATCTCCACCTTCCCATCGTCTGGCCAAAAAGTGAAACAGCTCCAGTCAGTGATGCTCAATGTCAGAGCAGCAGGAAAAAACAAGTGTATCATGAGAAAAAGCCACGTGGTGGCAAATTGCACAGATTGCTTTTCCCTCCAAAGACAGTAATTTCAAACCTTGTCATACCAAAAACAAGTGGTTTTATTCTCACCTAAGAAAAAAGGAGTGCAATTTTCATTTCAGGTAATTCAACACATTTTTGTGGTTGGTGTATAATTCTTAAGGATATATCACACTCAGATAAGAGCACAGGTTCCCTGAAGTAAACCATACACAATTAGGGAAACAGTTTTGTACTTAAAATCTAAGCCAACACATGCAACAAATATTGTAGAGAAAAAAAAAAAAAAAAAAGAAATTATCCAAGAAAACT
>WEIU01020637.1:764012-783712 GCA_013389925.1 Aegithalos caudatus | reverse complement strand
TCACATTACTGTCCCTCCCCCCACCATATACAAGTACTTTCTGTATGAGAAACAAACATTTACCAGAAAATATTTTCTCAAAAAGGCATCAGTGGAAAATCTGTTTATACTCTCAGACATAATCATAACACAGCTCAAACAGGAGCCAAGTTAAGATCACACAGGCAACTGCATTCATTATTAAACTCCACGTCAATTGCTTTTTCTAAAGATAGCAAAACGCACTTTCAGAACATACTCCTGCCAAAGCCCTCCTTCTGAAGCACAAAAAGTCTGCCTTGCTCTGTGGAAGCTGTTTATGTCACATAGGAAGAGCACGTAGAAAAAATAATTTCCATTTCACTCTCAGAAACAGTTGAATCCATTGAAAATTAATTGACCTCCAGACCAAGGCAGAAAACTGACAGGGAAAACTGCAAGCTAAGGGGTTGGTACTTGGCAAAGTAACAAGGAATGGGATCTTCTGAAGTGCTGGGACCCCATTCAGACCATTCCACTGGATCAAACAAAGCAAAATCTCTTTTTTGCACAATTAGCAGAGAATAATATGTCTAAACTTCCTTCAGTGCAGAGGACAATTCCACTGTCCTGAAAGCAGAAACAGCAGGATGAGGAGTGGAATGATTTCCACATTCATCCTCTTGAAAAAAAAACTTCCCAAAATCTGCCCAGTTCTGCTCAGCCTCTGAGCTAGATCAGCTGGCAAGGGCTCTGCTCCAGGTCATTCCTTCTAACCTGCTGCTAGAAATGCACTTGGTCAACTCCAGAATCTTTTGAGTAGGTGTTACAGCAAACATATGGTTCCAATGTGAAGGAGCTGGGATCTCACAGCTCATGAACAGAAAACACTGCTATTCCACCAGATTGTTAAATCCCACACACCCGCTGCAGGCAGAGAGGAGACAGACTGATATCGGTTTTGCTTGGAATCATTAATGATTCATCCTGAGTCACTGGTGGGAAATGCCATAAATAGGCTGGGGCTATTAACAATGCTTCTTTGTTTTTCATTAGGGCCAGGCACATTTTCTCTTTCCGGAATAAGCACGCTTAAGGTGCAGTTTAAATGAAGACAAATCTATGTTCAATGCTGTGAGATGAAATTTTCAAAGCCACCTGGAGAATTGGATGTTCGCTTCCTGATGAGTTTCTGATGGAAAGTGGGCACAGTAATTGCTCAGCACCTTCTAAAGCCCTCAGCTTGTGTTACTGTTCAGCCACAGAAAGGACAGTAAGGAAGGAGAAGGAGAAGCATGACACTACCATTTGCAATCAGAGATTTAAAAATATTCCAATGTGATGTTTTTCTAGAGAGAAGCAGATGCAAAAACATGGGAATGGTAACTCCTGGCTGCAATAGTCTTGCCAGGTGGAGCCCTGGCCTCACTCCAGTTAGGGGAGGATTTTAGTCAGTAGGACTAGGACTGCAACACTTTCGTTTGCAGTTTATTTTCATGGTACCAATACAGGCAAAATAATGGTAATAATTAGGAAAAAGAAGAAGGAAATGCCTATCAAAAGCATAAACCTATACAAGCCAGAATTGCTGTAAATGCATGTGGGGGACATTTTTGCAGTGCAGAATCACAGTTAAAAAAAACTATTGAAACGGAACTGAGGTAGATTTATTTCAAATACAGACATATGAGTTCCTAGGCTGATATAAAGTGGAGTACCTGAACAGAAATATAAATAACATAGACCTGTTTATCGGCACAGAGCAGCTAAGTGTATACTAGAAGTGAAAACAGAGACAAGAGAGTCAGAGAGGAAAGAAGCACAAGGTTATAAAAAGGTTAGAGAAATGCCCTTACTCACACTTCAATCTGGCTAAGACAGACCAAAGAGTGACTTGTGCAGAGTGATGAGAATTTGATCCAGAGCTGCAGCACCACAGTCAAGGAAATGAAACACTGGGGTCATCAAAATACAGCTGAATGCCACCAGCAGTGTGCAGAAAAATGTGCAAATGTGTGTCTCCCAAAAATTATAGTCAAACAGGAAGAGAGGGAAAGGGGAAAAACCTGAAGGTTGAAACTGCACTGAAAAGAGACCACATTCTCCCTCCTTCCAAGGACAGACTGTGATTTGTTTCATAGCCAGATGCATTTTTTCATTTACTCTTCTCCATTTCTGAAATACTCCCATTCAGTTGGATGCTATCTAGCCAGTAGCCAAAACATCTGTAACTTCATATAAGTGCATATAAATCAAGAGGAGTTCTTCAGAACTGTGTAATGTCTCATGTTTCCCTCCAAATGAGATGTTATTAACCCATTCTACAGCAGCAAATTTCCCATGTGGCTCTGGCACTGCCCTGCTCATGGCCAAGGCAGCTCGGATGCCTTTATCCAGTCTCAAGTTATGCTGCAGACAGCACTCATTGTAACACATTCACTCTGCAAAAAGAACCTGAACCACAGCAACCTGTGATAGAAGCAGGGGGTAGCCATCAGCAGTTGTTAAAACACCTAAAACTGATACAACAGTAACCAATGTTTTGCAATCAAAGTGAAGTCACTGGCTGAACATTTACAAACCACACCCAACTCAACATGCTGAGCCAGGCCACTCAAATATTTAAATATATGCTTAAAGAACTTTGTTCAGTTAATGCTTATAAACTCTCTTTTTTTTAGCATTGGGCATCACAGCAAATAAACAGACAGAGTCAAAAACATGACTTTGTTTGCCTCCTAATTAATTACAAGAATCATGGCACTGCTGGCACTACACTCAAACCTGGTGCTAAAGCCCTGCGTGTTCACTCTTTTCCAAAGGACCTTCTAAATAAACCCATCTCACCCTTTTAGAGAAAAGCAGCTTTGTTAAAAGGCAGTCAGAAATCTAAGTATCTGGATAGGATCAACACTAAGGAGGGAAGGTGGAAAAAAATGTTAGGAAATAGAGAGGACCATGCATCACTGGCATGCTTTATTTTAATGTAAACATTCTCGAGTGTCAGCGGGAAGTTACAAATATTTCAGTGGAGTAAATGTAAGTTATCCTATATGTAAGCCTCATTATATACACAGTTTGAGCCCTGTAATACCTTCTGTACTACTGAAGACTTATCATAATAAATACACCATTCTTTTAATTGAATTTCATTATTTCATGAGTATTAATATATAAATATATATTAAAATATTACTTATATTATTTGATGACTCTGTTTCAATTATATCTTGCCAAAATCCTTCGCAAAGAGAAATATCTTTTTAGAAAAAAAATTAAAATCATTCTTGGTATTAAAATATTTTCCATTCTTTGAAATACCTGTTTGAAATATTAATGCAACACCACCACCACTCTGCCCTGTACCCCGCCCCCCCCCAAAAAAACAAAAGTTTCTCCCTTCTGGTTAGAAACACATGAAATAATTTAATTTCTTACAACATGAGTATCTCATATCATACCTACAGAGGTCTGAAATCACAGTCATGTTGCCATTATTGTATAAGGAAGAAAATGTCATATTTTGAACTACAAGTAGCAAAATGTCAATTAAGATTTGGAATATACTCTCAGCACCTGGATTTCAATGTCCCAGTGACTGACAGCAGGAAGCCTGGTAAGGAGAACATCATCTGTAATGTGAATCCAATAGCAAAACCAGGTCCTAAGGTAAAACTTGGGTCCAAGACACCTCAAGGACTTCCCCAGAAATAGCAGAGATTCCACACAGTAAAATCTCCAGAGTTTATAGGAACAACACAGAGTTGTTCTCAACACAACTTAGGCTTGCTCAGATACAGCTTCAGAAATGTCTTTCCTCATTCCATCCAACTTGTTTAAGGACTTTAATTAATTAATTGCTGCCAAAAGAGAATAGGAATTGACAAACATGGGTTCCAACCTTCCTGTCTCAGACAGCAACACAGGGTGGATCCTTTGACTTCCAGCCTTGTGCACTTCCCTGTGCAGCTCAGAGAACAAGGGATGGATGAAATGCAGAAAAGACCTGGAAAGCATTGCTTGTCCGTCCTGCAATGGTAGATACCTTTGCAATTGGATGGCAGAATACCATTCCTAAATTTACCTCCCTTTAGACAGTATTTCTAATCCCTCAGCTGCAGTAGATCTCTGAAATGCTTTGCATCCATACACAAACCAGCTATGCAGGCTGACTGCACCATCAATAGTGTCTGCTGAGATTTAGGGAGCTGCATTCAGCTACCACCTTAGCTTAGAAAAAAATGCAGTATATCACACTGGACTGCAGCAAATTGGGCTTTTTGACCTTTTGTTCTCAGCATTACAGCACAGTACCTACTTCTGTAACAGCAGTGTTGTTTACAAGAACCTCTGTGGCTGAGCTTTTCATATATATTTTATGTCTAAAATTATTTATATCTTGCTCTTGTTACAATATAGCCATTTAAAATATATTTTAATAAGAATTGCATATGTTTTAAGCTATAAATAACTTTTAAAAAATACCATAAAATACAATAACAATGGTTTGCAGGACAAACTTTTCAGGTAGCTGCCATAACAGTTTTTGCATTTGTGATTGCATAGATGTATATTGTGCTGATTTAATCAAGAAATGAAAAAATAAAACATCACAGCATCTAAAGCCTGTCCTTTACATACATATAATAGACAGATTTCACATCAAACATTCATTTTCATATTCATGCCTTTTGACTGCTTATCTCTCAAAATCAATGGATCATTATCATACATTTAATTCAGATTTAATGCCACAAAGCTTAAATCAGCCAAACAAACTCCCAGTGCAAGTAACCAGATGTTTTACACTCAACTATACACAGTGTGATTCCAGGGGATGGGCTGCTCCTGGATGCCATGACCCTTAGAAAATCAGCCTGAGATAAGGGCATCCTGACTTAATCATTACAATTCTGAATACTCAGATTCCTCCTTTTACTCTGTCATCTTGTAAACTCAGCAAAATAAGAGAAGGGTTGTGCTCCCATTGGCTACTAAAACAAATCAGAATACAGTAAGATGCAACAAAAAGTCATAACCATGAGAAATCTGCACACTGGTAATGCCAGACAAACCCAGACACTTCAGGCTCCTGCAGAAAATATCTATGGCTACTGCAGGCAACCCATGTTCTCAGAGTCACAAACTAAATGCTGCATTGCAGCCCTTACCTCATTACATGAATACATTCTGGCTCCTTGGTGAAGCTGTAGGCGTAGCCACTGGACGTTGTGCCAAAATCAATAGCCACAACAACAAGAAATAACTGTTCTACAGCATCGTCTGCATCAGAGTCCTTCTGTTAAACAGCAGAGGCAGAATACACACAGTCACTGCTCAGGATCACTGGAACCTGTCTCGAGTTTTGCTCTGCAAGATCTGCATATCTCTCCAGTGAAAGTGAGGAGTTCCCTAAATTTGCCTTTGTGACCGAAGTTGGCATCAGAAAGATGCACATTCCAATGGAATTGGGAATTCAATACATGACTCAACATACATGCCAGAGCCTTTATACACCATTTTCCAATCAAAGCTTCCTTCATACTCATTTTTGGAATATTTCTTATCCTGTATTATTAAAACTTATAGGTTTGGGGCTGGTTTTTTTTTGTTTTTTTTTCTTAAACTGATCAACTGAAGAGTATGCCAACCAATGTGATATATTTGGGACTTGGTGGTTTCAGGAGCTAACCATATCATAAGCACGAACATGAAATACTATTACCATTCAAAAATAACAGAGACAAACCCACTCAAAATACAGCAACAAGCTTTATATCCCATGCTACAAAGAGGAATTTATATACCACCTATTTAGCCAGCACTACATGCTGCATTCCTCCTGTGCTAGAACGTGGGCAGCTGTTCAGCTGCTTATGATGAATTTCAATCCTTCTCCCTGTAAACCTGTAATCCTGCAATCCCTGAAAAGCACAGTCAGGGGCAATATGCTCCAGACCCTTCACCAGCCTTGTTGCCCTGAATGCACCAGGGCTGCTCAGCACTCCCAGGAACACTTTGAAGCCACTGTTATCTTTCACAGAGGAGCTGCCACATGCTCTCACTCTATGGGCAGTGTTCCACTGTATTGCTCACAGATCTCTGTAATTCCACACCTCCCACTTCCTGCACATTTCTGTTGTACCCCTACAACATTTTCCAAGATCACTCCATATACCTGCTACTTGAAATGGAGAAACAAGAGCAACAAGTTTTGGTCTCCAGTCATAAAAGACTTGTTTGGATTCTCCTAATAAAGATTTTCATCTAGGACAATGACTCCCTCAAAGAGTTTAAGTCTAACTGAAATATGATATAATTCATCAGTATGACAGAAGTAAAAGGGGAATTTCAAGAGTATATAGAAAAACAAGGGAATAAGAGCCAAAAACTAAGAGAGAGAGAGAACTGGAAATCCTGAACATGGGTTTTTGCACAATTCTGAACTTGAATCAGAAAGCTAAGTTGAAGGCTGACAGGGATAAAAACGTGTTTTCGACACAATCCCTTGCAATAACATGAAATACACTGTGCATGTACTGTGTTACAAATCATACAGGTGATCTTAAAAATGGGTGGGGAGGTAGTTTTAATAGGAATTTATCAACAAAATCAGCATGATGTATGAGAGATTAAAACCCACTACCTCTGGAATATACTCTTGGTGCTAAAAGCTTACAGAAGTGGCTATTTTCCTTAAGAAATAAAACCAGTTAGCTCTATTTTGAGCTTCTACCTCTCTCTCTCTCTGAGCAGATTCTTTTCTCTGAGAATTTGGGTTTTACCATTGAGTACCCTATATATCCTTATTTTTTTCTGAAGGGAAGAAGACTTTTCAGGGGCTGCCTAAACAAATCAGCAATAAAGACAGGGACAATCCTTGGGAACCCTGAAGATCAAGGAGCCCCTGTGTTTTTGATATAAAAATATGCAGGAGCAGGTCTATGAGTTTAGCAAATGAAAAACAGCAAAACCAGGAGTCCAGTGAGATGAATCAGAGCTCTGTCAACAACTCCAGTGTGACCAAAATCTCACTAAATACTATGGATAGCATGAAGGGGATCAGTATGGAGGAAATTGCAACTCTAAAGAAATTATGTCCCAGTAAATAGGCAGGAGAAGAAAGCATGCAGTATATGTTGAGTGCATTTCTTACCACAATGTGTGATGGAGACAGTGGAGTTATTCCAGGATCTCCCAAACTTTTGGCTGGTGATGAGTAAGCAGATGTGGAAACTGCATCTAAAAGGAAACAAACACCCATCAGTGTCTGCAAGCAGAATAAGTAGATACAACAGTTACTTTGCATACTGCTAAGCTGTTTTCCAGTTGTGAAGAATCTGCTAAAACACAAAGTAAATTCCACAGCTGCCATCTAAAACACGTTTTGCCTCTAAAAGATGCTAAGACACAACTGTTGTTTCAGTTTTAAAATGTTTGTCTGACCTTCATGACTACTAACATCCATTTATTATATTATCATCTACAATCTTAAAAGTCTTCCTAAATATATTCAAAAGTAATAGATGGTACAAACAGCTTGAGCACCACACACTTCCTAGGATTTAAATCTATGAATGCAGAAACTAAATGCAAGCTGTGGGATCCAAAAAGACAGACCCATTTACAAGAAAAAGAGGAGCTGAGAGCAATTGGAGAAAGCAGGAAGAGTAAGTTGCAATTCATCCATCCTGAGCCTTTATTCTGAAACTTTCCCAATACTGTCTCTGTTTTTATCTTTCACTACACTCTGCACTGAACATCTTGCAGCTGTTAATACTACTGCAGGACAGAATCCAGCTGGGAAAAAGGAAAGCATTATTAACAAGTCATCAAAGAAATATTTCCACCCTGCATACAATACTAAACTTCACTTAAAGGCACAGACCAAATGAGTGACAAATACTGTCATGCACTATTTTTATTTTTCATTCTTTTATTTACATTGTTGAAGATAGAAAAGGAAATGGCTTAAAACAATTAAGCACTGGTGGCTTAGATGGATTTATATATAATCTGTACCCTTATGAAAATGCAATAGTTTATCAAAATAGAATGTAGAAAAGGTACCACACACCCTGTCCATGCTCACACCCCTGTGCTCCAAAATTTAAACCCTGAGTGCTTACTGAATTCTCTTCCACAGAATACAAGCTATAATTAGATGTAAAAGCAGAATGATGCAATAGGTTTCTGAACATTAATAACAATAATTAAATAATAAATAATACATATTAACGTATTTTTATCATCTACTTGGATGCATCATTCATAGCATGTAATTCCTAGACATGACTGACAATTCACAGCTTCACTCCAAGATGACACTGGAGCTGCTCTCCAAGACCTTAGAATTATGATGGCAAGAATGGTAATCAAATCTGTGTTGTTTCCCTGATTCAAAAACCCTGCAGTGGGCAAGTATGAGATAATTCGCCTGCAGGGGAAAAAAAAAAAATCTTCCTCCAAATCTTAATACTGCTCTTGCAACTTAATTTATTTCCTGAAGTTATAATGTGCATGTTCAGCCTGATTCTCAGAAGCATTTGCAGAAGCACAGTATTTGCATTTTCTACACAAGTTCTCCAGGAATATATTAAGTTACTCCTCTTGCAGTGAAGCACAAAAAGTCACAGGCCAAATGTGACAAGAACAGAATCTGCTCGGTTCATTAAGATTTCCTTGGAGCAGATGCTGTTATCAGCCTCCTTTGTGCAATTTTTGTCTCCTAATTTTTGCACCAGCAACATGCTACTTATTTTAGAATTGAAGAACAGTATTTCAACACAGAAAAAAAAAAAAAAAAAAAAGAAAAAAATTACTAATAAAATATATTCCTTGCATCCTGCTGTCATTCCTGGCTGGACCTAAACCAGCACTTCCTGAACAGACCAGGACATTGCAACACTGACTCAACACCCTTTGGAAAGCAGCACTTTACCCACACTCAGGATGCTGATTTGAAGCACAAAATGTAGACATCAAAACCATGTGTTTTCAGTGATTCACTCTGCCACTGATGCTTTTGGTTACCTGTTTCAGCACTCATGTTTCAGAGATGTGCTGGGGCAGGTCCAGAGGAGACACAGAGAAGATCAGAGGAGCACCACGGTGACAGGCTGGGAGAGAAGGCTCCAGGGAGACCTTGGAGCACCTTCAGTACCTAAAGGGGGCCTGAAAAGAGTCAGAGAGGGACATTTTACAAGGGTATGTAATGACAGGACAAAGGGTGAGGGCTTTAAAATGAAAAAGAGCAGATTTCCATTAGACATCAGGATGAAATTCGTTACTCTGAGAGTGGAGATGCCCTGGCACAGGTTATCCAGAGAAGCTGTGGCTGCCCCATCCCTGCAAGTGCTCAAAGCCAGCTTGGATTTGGCTTGGAGCAACCTGGGACAGTGGAAAGTGTCCCTGCCCATGGCAGGGACTTGAAGCAAGACGATCTTTAAGGTCCTTTCCAACCCCCAAGCTATTCTGTGTTTCTAAGAGGCATTTTCCAACCTGTCTTCAGCTATCAGCCTGAAAAGTTATTTTTATCTCTGTGTGCAACTCAGAAAATTCTGTGTGACAGGCTACACATTTTTATATCTCAGAGAGCAGTGAGTAAATATCCAGAGCAATATTCACATCCATCCAATGAAACCACCAACTTGGGTGGTGTCCTACCAAGAACTGATTCAAGTGAATAAAAAAGACCCTTCCAAACCCATGACCATCCTGCACTGCATTCATGGCTCCTCCTGAAAATACCAAGTAAATAAATTAACTCTACAATGCATCCTGGATCTAATGCTAAAACTTCTCAACAGGTAGTGAAATGACTGCTAAAAGCAAATGAAATTAGGATATTTGTAACATTATACTATCTAACCCATCTGAACTGCAAGGTGTTAAAATATATTTGTCCATGTGGCAGCTTTCATAGTTTGTTGAGTTAGTGTTTCCTTGGTGAAAAAAAAATGTGCATGTGTAACAATTTTTACAGCTGTGTTCTGAAGAGCAATAAATGCATGGATGTTCCAGGATATTTAAAAATCCCTTATCTCTAAAGCACTGTGATTGGTTGATCTGACAGAAACAAAAGCATCTGTTCAAGGCAGAGAATGGGAAAAGGGTTGCAAGGAACCTGATTTGCAATCATAAAACTGAAAAAATGATGCCTAGACTGTCCTGGATAGGATCAGGGTGTCTGGGACAGTTCTTAAAAGCAGAATGACTTAGAATGACTTATTATGGCTTCTGCAACAAAAAAACCATAATCAAGTAATGTTCTAAAGAGCTCAAGTTCCAGCTTTATCTCCATGTTTACTAAGGATCTTTATCTCTGTCAAACTACATGCTTTGACAAAAACACAGCTAAACAGTAAGCATTAAAAAAACACTTAAATTCTTGCCAATTTACACACCAAATTAAATGGAGGAATCTGATTTAGAATCCAAATTAAATAAGTCCTCAAACAAACCAGCATTTAAAACATTTTTCTAAATATGATGCAAACTTCTTGAATAAAAATTCTTATGTTTACTTCTGATATGAATATTAACATGGAATATAGCTTGGGTAATTTCAATCAATGTGTATAGACTAAATTTGAACACATTAGGATTTCTAACTTTAGTCCTAACCTAAGCAATTGCCAAAGAACACCTTGTGCATTTTAAGGTGATCAGAAGCTGAAGGGAAAACAGAGCAGGCTCCCATTTTCAGACTTTGGAGTTTTTTTAACAATTCAAAGGGCCCTGATTTGCAGATTCCCAAACAATTACAGAACTGGTGAAATTACGAGATCAGAAGATATTGTATTAATAATGAAATCATGGCCATTATCACATTAGCTCCAATTGCTGGTTTAGCAGATTTAATTTAAATTATTCCTTCTTTTCATCTAAACAGATGCAAGAGTTTATTTTCTGTGGTTTCCTGCAATGCCTAATCTGTTTAGCTCTTTCTGTTTTTCAGTAAATTATCATCAACATTGTAGATTCTGACAAAATGCAATGAAGGATTAACCTTTAAGTGTCAAAGAATGCAGAATAAAAGCAAAGTCCAGAACATTTACAAAAACTTTGCTGATGCAGTGTGGATATTTCACTGATTGTGTGTGCAGCTAAATCTGATTCTGTGATAGATCTGGAGAGCAGGACCAAGCTCATTATTTAATTAGAAAGATCAGTTAATGGCAGCTGGAAGGCCATCACTGTTCTCAATATTTGTGACTCAAATTCCAATCACCTCTGTAAGAACATGCCTGAGCACCAGTGTGTGTTATATCCCAATCAACACAAGTTAATTTATATTTTTGTCCTGACAGAGTGGTCACAAACCCAACACAAACTCTTCCCACAATTTTCTGATTCAACAACAGGATCAACACCATTTCCCATTTCAGATCACAGCTCCAGTATTTTAATAAACACAGTAAAGACACCAGTGGGTCCCAGCACAGCCTTTTCCAGGCTCTCCCAAACTCCCAGCTGAGAAAGGCTGCAGGACACCACCCTGGCTCAAAGGGAAAGATGCAATAGCTCTTTTGGATTTGTATAATGCACAACATTCCAAATGCCAAATCACCCAAGAGCTCAGCTATTTACAGGCTGATGAACCAGGCGCACAGGGGAAGTTGGGATGCATTAGACCTACTAAAAATGTCACTATTGCAGCTGAGCTTTGTGACTCCAATAAATCCATGTTAACTGAATTCACCATGAACACACTGAACATTTCACAAATCAAACACTTACACATATCTCAAAGCCATTTTTCTGGAATTTCCAACCATCCAGCATGTGGTAAAGGTGACTGCTGCTATGTGTATATACACTGCTCTGCTCTCTGTCAGGTTGCTGGTAATACTAAAATCTTAGCCAAATTCTATATTTCCCATTCAGGCACTATATCTGGATTTAAAATTTAGGAAAAAAGAAAGGAAAAGAAAAAAGGAAAAAGAAGGATGTACTAAACCAAACACAGGTATAGAGTAGCCATCAGGCAACAAAAGAATGGAATAAACCCATTATGTTTTATTCAAAAGATTATATCCTTTTGAGCATCAAAATAATTTCGACACAAGCAAACCTTCCTAATGATGTTTGCACAAGAAAAGGCTTTACCATATTGCTGTTAGCTGGGAACTGCTGCATTGATGAAGAAAACCTTATTCAGCTTTTCCTGTTGCTGAGATTTTCCTTTGCATTAAGCACAAAATGTCAGAGCTCCCAAATGTAACGTGACAACCTAGAGCGTTTTACTGTAAATACAAAGATGGCCTTTTAAAAGAAGTACAGAACAATAAAAAAAGAGATGGAGAGAAGCAAATTTAAAAAATCCACTTAAAATATTCTTATGAATAATAAAAAGATCCCATATTTCGTATCAGAAGTAAGAACCTTCTGTGTCTACTGAAACCAATGGCACCACTGTTATGACCATCAATGGAATTAGAGTTCTTTGTTTTAAAATGCCAGTAGGCATCCAGCTGGTTTGCTGAAGACTGCAATACACTTCTCTTCCATGAATACAGCCATAGCTAATCTCTGATACAAATCCAAGTTTCCTGATACCCTTTCATAATATCTGGTCCCACAAAGAATTAATTTCTCAAGCATTTCCTAAGTGGAAAGAAAAAATTATCTCCCAATACTTTGCATAGAATTCTAAAAATAAGACATGTTTGTCATTACAACTTTGACCTTTTCCATTTATTGCTTTTATATTGTCTGCCATCACGATTATGCTTTGACTAGAGGAATTACATTTTTACTACACTATGAATGCTAAGGTAATTTTAAGATTTTACCATTATTGTTAAGAGCATCAAAAACCAGTCCCAGTATCACTCACTCTGTGGACAACATTCATTTTCCTGAGCCTCAGCAGCAAAGGGAGACCAAAAGACACCACCAAGTTTCTGTGAACTTAATTTGAGATGAAAGAAACACGCAAGAACTTTCTGAAAATGCCACATTGGTTATGTTCATTTCTCCTCTATTTGGCAGGACATAGGCTAAACTACTTTACCTACATCTGATCTGACCTCACTAATGCTTGGTAAGTTGGGCTAAAGCTGAGCAATCACTTCCCTGCACACCAGGGCTGTAATTCCCCAGCAGCTCCTCACCAACAGCTAAGCCTGCCCTTCAGCTGTCTTCCACTCAAACCCTTCACCATCTACACCAAAAGGTCTCAAATCCAGGTCCACCCTGGATGACCTGGGAGTTTTCCAGCTTCTGTGATCAGTCAGCTCCCTTTTCCCTCCCATTTCCTTCCCCATCCCGATGGGATTCCCACGTGCTCAAGACCTTCTCATGGCCCAGAGCCTGGGGTTAGGGAACTCACCAGCAGTGCCCTGCAGTCATCCCTCTCTTCCCACATCCCAGCTCTTCCACAGCCATGCCCTACTGCCAGGAGAGACAACTCTGATCCTGCTTTACCTGTTGCAAAAGGCAGACTACATGTTGTGATAAAGGTGGGTTAACAACAGATTTGGCAGCTCAGGGTGGTAAAGGACAATTCTCCACGATCTTCCTAAGTATTCCCCAATCCAGTTCTGTAAGAGACACCTTCAGTGCACACTGACTGAACTTCAAAGCTCTCCTTTGAACCTGCTCCCTTCACACCTCCTTGCACTATCTGCCTCTGAGCAAGCACTGTCTGCCTGCATCTCTCACCTCCTCCCTTGTTGCTTCCAGGAACACGTAAGGACCAGAAAACAAAACACAAGATGTACAGAACTTAGGTCCAGGGAAAAGATACCTTCCTGGAAAAAGCTTCCTGCTGCTTCTCCTTCATCATCATGTCTGTCCTCATCTACCTCCTCTGCTTGGCTCTGCAAGGTTGTCAGGAATGGCACTACTAAGATTATGCTCTAATTCCCAGGATCACACTCATAAAAGAGAACATTTGTGATGTTAATAACTCTCTTTGAGAAAAACACCATTTCCCAGCTAAAATTGGATTGTTCCACTGCTTTTTATTTTTAAAAAACAAGGTCAAAATATTACAGTTATAAACCCCTGTATTACTACAAGTTTCTATTTAAGAACCATCTCAAGATGCAACTGTATCCTGAAAAGAATGAAATCCTACCCTTCTCAGTCAAGATATTCAAAGGAATATTACTCAAAGAACAAGAATCACTGTTCAGCTTTTCAGACTGTACATCCAGAACACAGGAATAAGAACATTTTTGCAGGCATTTGTTTACTTAGAAGGCAAAAAGGTTATTGAGTTTTTAGGCATTCCCAGATTCAAACAGTATCTCGCAATGTATCAAGCTGGATGAATGTAGTGACACCTTTTTCCTAAAAGATGAATTGGGAAAAAAATTTGAATATGTTTGTCTTCATTTTGACAATCTTCTGGAAGGCTTAACAAGATTCACACATTTATAGAGTCTTGACAAGAGAAAATCAACCACTCTCATCAATTCAGAGGAAAAAAAAAAAAAGGATAAGCAGGGGGGCAGAGTAAAAAAAAAAAAAAAAAAAAGCCAAACTAGAATAGCCATTACTTATAGTAGTCAGAATGAGTGATGCTGTATATAAATCCCTTCATATTCTTCAAGCCTATTAAACCAAATTTTGTCCAAAGATGGAAAAATAAAATAATAGTAACCGTGACAAAACTGCAAAAATTGGTACCACATTTGACAAGTCATTATCAAAGTCATCTATGAAACCATAGTCTATGGCTAATAATTTAACTTCTGAGCAACATTTCACTGCTATATCAAAAACCAGATTTTCATTCTTTTTATTTGATGGCCTTGAAAACACAGTTACCGGGCTTAAAGAAAAGCTTAAAGAAAAAATATCCTATAAGAAGACATTACCTGATTACTGTTTGTAGAGTAGATCACAAAATCATGCAATCACCAACCCAAATCCACTTCCAGAGGTTTTTGTACTAACATCCATCAGGGTTATGTTCAAGTGCCATGACAGTGCATCTACAGAGACCACAGTGACCAGCCAGAAAACTAACTGCAAATTTACACTGTCACGGTGACAAGCCCCTGGCACAACCTTCAAAGGAGTTCCTGTGGCTAAAATCATAACAGGAGCGTAGCTGAGTAAGCAAGAGAGCTCCTACAAAAGGTTGATCTTTGAATGCAGCACTTCCATAGTGACAATACTGAAAGCTTTTATAAATGGCATGCCCTGCCGTTCTGATTACTGCCAGTGCTCTACTCAGGTATCCATGGAAACTTGAGAAATAGATGTTAAATTTGTTGGATCTCTTTGGCACCAGGGGATGGGACTAGTTGCCAATCAGCCCAGTCTAACCACAGGTATTTTGATCTTTAATCGTGGAGAAGGCATCAAATTATGATGAAACCCACCAAATGGTCACATTTCCCAAACAATGACAAAAGGAGGAGGCAAGGATGCACTTAAGAATTGTTGTTTTAATGTGTTATTATCTCTTGAGAGAGAAAAACACTCCAATCCCTGTAATGAGGAAAGACACACCCAAATATTCACTCTTCCAGCCTCAAAGGAACCAGGATAAAAAAAAAAGAAAGCATAGATACAAATGCACAGAACCTGATAGGAACAGGTAGACACAGAGTACTCAGGACTGTAAAACCCTTTGAGAGAAACTGCTTCAAACCTAGAGACTGGTCCTCAATAGTACTGAGAACCAGGGATGTATCCAGAAATGGACAAATTGGAGTTGTGTTCCCAGATCATTCCCTCTGGGAGAAAGAAGTAGCAAAGAGAGAATAATTTATCTCTGTTTCCTTCCCCAAGGAAAGTAGTGCAGGTTGGGCAGGCTCCTGCAATAGGGACTGATTTTCTTCAGAGAGAGAACGTGAATTAACTCCCTCAGATGACATGGAATTACTATTATTGAACTACATTTACATCCACACTTTTCTGGACTCCAGCTGGTAATGATTACTAGAAATCTCTCTCAATATTCTTCAGAAATTGCATCTGCAGAGCACAGCTTGAGAGTGTTGAGTTAAAAGCTAAAAGCAAAATCCTCTCCAGGTCTCCCATTCTTGCAAATTCAGGTGCCCTTGGAACTGATCCATGTGCCCAGAGCCTGCAGGTCTGTACAAGAGAGTTCCCTTATCTGGGCCAGGGAGCAGCCAGTGACCCACAGGGGAGTGGAGAGCAGTGAGCCAGGGCCAGGGAGCACCAACACAGCTCACAAAGCCACTCTGGTGTCCTTGACACACCCTGGTGCAGTCCTGAGTGAAGAACAAAGGCATTCTAGGCTTTCTGGCCATCATATTCTGAGGAGTTTTGTTTATTTATTTGCTTACTTCTTAGAACTGACTGCATTTTCCTCTTCATTTACATGAAAACGTTACTCAAATCCCTCTGAGACAGCCTTTGAAGGAATTTCCTGTTTTAATACTGATTACTGACACAGATCACCACTGCCATACTAATTTTAAAACACTGCAAAGTCACTGTTTTAACAGCAGTTATGGCAAAATTTTAAACTTGCATTTGTTTATTTTAAATGCATATCACTATGATTCTTAACAGCACAGCATATGGGCCAAAGCTGACACAATTTGAGTAATGAGAGCTATGGAATGTTCTTTCAAAATCAAAAAAGTGCCTGGTCACTGAGAAAAGGCAGATGGGATGCAGTGACCCAGGAGCCAGGACACTTGTCACAGTGAGGGAGATGAAGCCTGCAGATCTGTCACAGGCATTTCAGATCACCCAGGCTCAGCCCTGGCAGCAGCATTCCCTGAGTGCAACACCAACATCTGTGACCTTACAGCACCAAACAGCTGCACCCTCTGCAGTGGAACATCTGTGGAACAAGTGTACCATTTACAGCCATGGCTGATGGACTCCAGAGCTCATCCCTGAAATATCCAAGTCCTCCTGGCACCTCTCTCTCCATCCACTGCAGAAACACCAACCTGATGCAGCCTGGAGCTTCTCCCATCCTTGTTTTCAACCAGCCAGGCTGGTTAATAGAAACGTGACAAGTGCCATACAGAAGCTCAGTAATTATGTAAAAAGCCATCTATGGATAGACAAAAATTTCACTAAAGCTGCATAAGGAAAATATCAACAGTTCACTTAAGGAAAATTTTAAAAAGGAACAGATGCAAACTCCCCAAAAAGGTCATGTTGCTTCATACCAAATTAAGGTCATGACTGTTCTCCTTCTCCTAATTGAAAGTAGCATTGCTTGTGTGCATTGTTTTTTATTCCCTTCACATTTACCATTATCATTTACGGGGTGCCAGTACAGCTTTTTTAAATATCCAAAAAAGCCAATTTGCTTCTTCACAATACCTAGGGACTAAACAGCCACAGGGAGAAGTTTCTAAACCCATAAATGGTTTGCTCTTTGAAGTCAAATACTTGTGAAATCCCATCTGACACATCGTCAAAAGGCAGAACCAATCAGGTACAGAAAACTGACACAATGGGATCTTTTAATATTATTGTTTTAAAGTAAAAAGTATATTCTTAAGATTTTTTTCTAAGAAAGGGATGGTTGCTTTGTGAGTTTATAGAGAGAACAGGTGAAATCATAGTAGAGGGGAGAAAAAAAAAAAAAGAAAATTAATCCCATGGAACAGCTTTGAACAATAAGTAACAGGCAATTGTAAAATATTTTACCAGTTCTGTAACTTTAAAAGGAAAAAAAGAAAAGAAATCCCGACTTAATTGCAACAGCAGACATGATGTCCAGAAGGGGCCTAAAAAATTCCAACAGCGTTGCATGAAAGTGGGAGAAGTTGGCCATGGCAGGTCACATCAACTCAACCAACAAAAAGAAGCATTTGGCAGAAAAGAGCACGAGATGAGACACCAGTCAAATCCCATACAACCCCAACCACCATGACACAGTTAGAAAGCAAAACACATCCTAAATCCTGACATGTTCATGAAGGGATCAGGTCTTTTATAGCTGAGGCAGCATTCTGATCTTGCTGCACAGACCTGGCCTCCCAGAGGCTGCTTTAACTTGAGCTGACATCCAAGGCTGCAGCATCCTCCTCCAGCTCCTGGTGACAGTTGCATTTGACAGAAATCCTGGTCACTCCCTGTGGACCAGGATAAAGCCCCTTTACCCAGAAATGCATCAGCTGAAAATGCCTCTGGACAGAACAGACCTCTTGGGGCCTCTCTACAGCTGACTGAAGCTTTGGGGAGACTTTGCAGGTACAGAGCAGGGCAGATCTGTTGAACACCAATTGCTGTCCCCTTGGGAATGAACCAAGTATTCAGACTGAAAGCTTACAGGGTGCCTATCATCAAGGAAAACTTGTCAGCTCAACCAGCATTACCCAATTACAAGCCAAAGGCTTTAAAAATGCCAAAAATCAGTATAATTGGAAGCTTTCCATGCAATAGCTCCTGGGTATGAACAATTTCACTAACCAAGCTGCAGCTACCGCAGTGCTGTGCTAAGTGAAGCTATGAGGATGATGGGCAGGCACTGCATACAGCATTCAGCTATTTTACAAACAGACATTTCTTTTACGCATTGTACTGTGCTGCAAGAAGTGGCTGCAGCTTCAGGACTGTCAATATAACACACACTAAATCACAGTTTACCCCTGAAGCCTTTTTTTCCCTCTGACAGCCTCAGCATTCCAGTGCATGGAAAGAACATAAAGATTCCTGGCATCACAAATCATTGCTTTACTACCTGGTCTTCTGTCTTCTAACCCAATCCCTCCTGCTCGGATTCTCCCTGTGTCACAAGTTACTTCATCCCAGTATTGTGTTGCACCAACCTTGCAGCTTGGCAGAAAACAAAACCTGATACCCTGTCATCAGATAGACAAATGAATCTGTCAGTCTGTTCTTCCCTTTGTCAGTTGCATGCTAGAGAATTGTTGCAGGTTACTTCAAACCAAACACACAATAGACACTCATTTAGGAAGCACTGAGAGAACATTTAGATGTGGGGACGGGGAAGAACCCTGTAGAGCATCTTGAAGATTCAACTAGTTTCTAAGTAGTGTTTTCTGGTTTAGTCTGGGGTTTTTTAATGGACACTTTATGACCCTTTTATTCCACTTACACTGAAATTGAGCTATGTAATTCAAAATGTTCCCTAAATCCTACTAAAATCAAACTTAACCTTTTAAGTTTCCCCATACATTTCTGCCAGCACCGTTGGCTCAGTATTAGTTTCCTCAAGCCTTTGCAGCAGACAGTAAGGAAGAAGGCATGGAGAGATCGAATGCAATCAGGCTGAGTCTGCATTTCCCTTAGGGTTATTCACCCATATCATTTGTATCCTAGGAACCCTCTTCCCTCCCCCAGCTCCGTTCCCACACAAGGAGAGACCACCCCGTCCTGCAAAGGCTGTGCCGCTTTCATCAGGCACAGTGAAACCCCAAAGGGATCAAACCCACAGCATCCTCATTTCAGGCAAAACAAGATTCAGCTCAGCTCGAGTCAAGTTTGCAGAATCGAAGACATGTGCCCCCCCCTTAACGTGGTAAAACGGCTCCGGTGGGGGTTTCCCCCACCCCTACACCTCGCTGGGAGCTCCCTGGTCCCCGGGGCTGCGCCAGGATGCTCAGGCGCTCAGCCCAGACAGCGCCGTCTCTCCCACCCGGCTGCCAGCTCTTTCTTTTCCAGCGCACCACGCTTCCCACTACACAGGGGTGCTCCTCTATGTCAGCAGCAGCCCCCGAGCTCCAGTCCGAGCCCTCCTCCCTCTGGCCGCCGCCGGGAAAGGGAGAGACCCGGAGCCGCGGGGAGGACGGAGCCACAAAGGCCCGTCCGGCGGGGATGCC
>WEIU01020637.1:728744-763592 GCA_013389925.1 Aegithalos caudatus | reverse complement strand
CCCGCAGCCGCACAAGGAACGCACCGGCGGGGGGGCCGCCTGCCGGGGGCCGCCCGGCCCCAGATGCGGATTTCACGGCCACTGAAGCGGAAAGCCCTCCGCGGTGACAGCCAGAGAAAGAGACCCCTTCTCTGTGGCCGGAGGTGACACCCCGGCTCAGCCCCGTGCGCCCGGAAAGGGTGCTGGAGTCCCGCAGAGATGGAGCGTGAGAAGGCTGCGAGGGTTACCCCAGATGTTCCCCGGGCTGTCAGGGGAGTGTAGGCACAGCTAACCCGGACATGCAGAAATCACGGACGGGTCCCCCGATATCGTGTATTACGGGATGGCTTGTACTGCATGGGATTCTTTATATTTGTCTTCGGAGTGAACTCTCACACGTGGTTCTGCAGTGCTCTCAGGCGAAGAACTTCTTCTTTCCAGTGATTTTTAGCTACTTGTCTCCAGGACCTGGGAGAGAGACACCCCTACTGTCACTTGATCCATGGTGAGGTTTGAGAGTTTTCAAAACAAAGTAAGAAGCCATTACAAACACAAGCGAATAAAAATAAGCCTGGTACCCTCCCAGGAACAATCCTGAAGCCAGAAAAGGTTTTTCATCTTGTCTACCCATGCATCATAGTGTAATTCTCCTTCACTTGCCACCCTCAGCAGCCATTCATATTTTGAAAGCAGTGCTAGCATTTCACGTGAAATAAACAAGGGCATTCACACCAAGCACAGCCTCGGTTCCTTGCAGACTCCTGAGCTCAGGAGGTCACTGATATTCAGGACAGTCTAAAATCCACCCAAAGTTCTCCCAAGTCACTTCACCAAAGCTGTTCACATAAGGTGAATTAATGGTAAGCTTTAAACATTCCCTGAGGAAATTCCCTAGGGAATTTTGAAGCAAAGCCCCCGGCCCTGCAGGTGCTTACTCAGCACCTCCCTCTATTTGTTCCCTGGTTTCTTGCTCTCATGGCATTCGCTCTGTTCTCTGTAAGCTTTATTGCCTCTGAGGACTGAAGGTGTGGCACAAGTTACTGTAGTAAATTTCTTCACATCTGGACACCTGTCTCATCTCAAAAGCCTTCACCCATCCTGTACACATTTAAAAGACTCTCATCCTGAAATCCACTGTCTCATCCAGGGAAAAAGCAGAGCTCATTTCTCCCACCTCCCGAAATCAGCTGCACAAAGGGATGTTCTAAACTTGAGGAGGAGAGAGGGAAGGAGCATGCTGGGATGGTGGGACAGCAGCTCATTCCACTGCTCATGGGATTAACCTCCCGTTCTTGGGGACACTCAGTAACACGGGGATCCCTCAAGAAATTCACAAAGCCAAGGACAGTGTGCAGTGGGACAGCAGGCACTGGAATTGCTGCTTCCTGCTCTTCCCTCAGCTCCACACCAGGCAACAAAGGGGAACATCTGGCCAAGAGTCAGCTTTAATTACCTATTCAGAGTCGGGCTGAATATTTATGCTGTCATTAAACAGCCTCGGAAATAAGAAACCAAACAACTCTAATACTTGGTTTCCTGACAAGAGACTTAAATAGCAGAAACTTTTGCTTCAGATTAAATGCACTTCAATAGCAATTAATGGTAGGCTTTAAACATGTATTGAAGTAATTAACAAAGGCAGAGGAAAAGAAAAGAAGCAAGCAAGAAACTCGTAAACACATATCCAAATCATATACTTTCTGGGGGAAAAACAATATAGTACTCAGGCTAGTTTTTCATGATCCTTCAAGCAACAAGACAACACACAAAAATAGCATTTACTGGTTACAGACATCTTTCCGAATGTCACGGCAGTGACTACATTATTCAATATCAAGCCAGGTTGCCTAAGTTACACACTCAGCTGTAGGTGTTTTGAATAATGCAGAAGGAGAATATTTGAAGGCATGTGACTGACTGCTAGTTTCAGAAATTAGACCCTTTATCAGAGAGCTTAGTATGTCCTTTTAAGACCTAATGAGAGGAAACACATTAAAAAAAAAAGGCGTTTGAAGTAAAATTAGATTCTCAACCTGAAATATAAAATTAAGAACCAAAGCTCCTTAAATTTAATTTTGTTTTATAAAGGCAAAAAACATAGAAAAATAAATTATAGAACAAAAAATATTGCATTTTTTTCTCTTGTCATGTTTCCTTGGAAATGAAAAGAAAGTACATTTCATGTGAAAGAAAAACACTTTTTGAAAAGGTCAGCATCTCAAGTGAGCCTGCCCTGGGGCTGAAGAGGCTTCATTTTTGTTCCTTACTCCATAGGGAGTTTGTCATTCTTCTGGTCATTTTGTAAGGTTGTTCGGAATCTGTGGTTTTAAAGATTATCTTATAAGCATAACAGAAAATGAGTCAAAATATAATGATCAAGATGTAAAAATGGATGGTCAAATTTTGAAAAGGATGCCATGAGTAGTCATCTACATCCTCTGAACACCTGATCCTACAAACACCTTAGCTTGTCCCTTGCACAAGAGTCAATTTTAATGTGGGTCTGGAAAGAATTCCTTTCCTTCTCAGGGAACTGACATCAGCTGGCTTAGGACACTACAGGAGAGTAGCAGCAGAAAGGAAGAACCTTTTTTTTCAGCCTGAAACAGCAAAGTGGTTTTGTGTCAGACAACCAAGGCACCCATCAGTGTTCAACTCAAGCACCAACTCAGTTGTTACGGTGTTACTCTGGCTATGGAGAGAAGCATCATTTCTGCAGAAGCTTGGGGCAGCTTCTGCTGTTAATTCCCCCTTGCATCTGCTTGGGAATGAACACCTCAGGAGCAAAGAAGTGATTTAATACACTGCACTCTGTCTGCAGTCTAGGTGATTCCCAGAAAGCTGCAGCCTCAGACCATCCCATTCATCACACAAAGGGTTCAGATACTCTGGCAAAAACTGACAGTGCAAGAAAAAAGTCTGGCAAAAACTGACAGTGCAAGAAAAAAGATTTTAGCAGAGCTAGTGCATGCATGTTCTCCATTAGCATCAATAAAAATTTCATGAGAGAATTGGAGATCACCACAGTGTCCTCTCAGGGCCATTCCCACACATGGTAAGAGCTGCACAAAACTGTGTCTGGTCAGAGAAAAGAGCTGTGTGCTTCTCACTCCTGAGTACCAGAGTCTAAGTGAGGCACTGATGGGGTAGCACTGAGAACCAGTGGGCTGGAAACACCAGGCACAGAGATGTGGAAGAAATACAGTTATTTGAATATTGTTTTCAATGGCAACAAGAGACCTGGCAACAAGAGGTACAGTCATTATCACAGACACAGAAACCAGAGGGCCACTGAAGCCCAACACCAGTTTAGTACTGGCACCAGGGAGAGTTGAATCTTTCAATAAACTACGCCACATTTAAAACAGAACAGAAAGCAGGTAAGCATGCCTTGGCATCTTGGCAGCTCAGGAACCCCTCATCAAGCACTGTGTTCATCTGCTCAATTAAAATTCCTACAGTAATGGCTTCTGACTTCAAAATTTCCTCTTACATGGTTTCTGGAGCATCACTAAACATACAATACCTGATTTTTGTTTGTCACCTATATAACTGTTATTGCAGTCTCCTCCTTCATTCCAGCTGTTCAGTTTTTCACCTTTACAGCAATTTAACCTCTCCATTTCTGCTTATTCCTGGGATAAAAACTTAGAAATTATTTTTATTACAGAACCAACTGGCAATCTGTTTCCCTAGATGCAATTTTTTCTTTCTTCTCCCTAAAAACAGCCTTTTATTTTAATACTCAAGAAATCTCGATAAAGATAAGAAGAACGAAAAACTGTTCATCACTGTCACAGCCTTTCAATAAAGCAGCTTATTGTGCATGAAGGAACATGAAGGGTTTCTTCAAAAGGAACAGGTTATATAATTTTCACCTGTCTTTTATACATTTCTCATTCCCAATACCCTGACATGTTGGAAGTGTATCACTCTGGAAACAGCCTGCAAAGAATTCTCCAGCATTTCTCACAGGATGATTTTTCAGGAAAACTGCTGGGCTGGAGACACTGGAAGTGTGTTGTGCTCACAGATCTCTGGCTCACTTCCTTATCTCGAGAGTCCTTTCAAGTATGACAGTCCTCACACTGTCTGGGTGTGACCAGCACTCCTAAAAGATAAATATTCTATAGTCCTCCCATGGACCCAGGGGTCTGTGGTAGCTGCTGTGTGCACAGAACTAAAAGATAAATTCAGTCCCAAAAATCTCCATTCATACTGTATGTCCTGAACATAATTTTTCCTTAAATTCATTGCCCTTCCTCCACCTTGGATGTATTAAAGCTGAAGCAAAACACACAAACAAACAAAATCCCAGAAGAAACAGATTTATTATATAACAATATTGTCATCCCATCATCCATTACTCTCCAAATACGCACCCATCCATATACAGTAAAAAATGCTGTTCTGTCAAAGCATTTTTAAAATATCAAGCAGATTGTGGATCCATATTGGCTTGTTTCACCACACATTTCTCATCACTCTAAAAGAAACAAAGCTCTAAAGGCATCAAACAATTAACTTAGTTTTGTTACAGCATGGCTCCTGTGAACATGTACACTGCTTGAGTAAGTGATGAGCATGTTGGCTCCCACTGAAGTCAATAAAAGTGGCAGATGGCTCAGCCACCTCTAAAACCAAGGAACTACAGTTGGGTAGGACAAAATTATGCAAAATCATCTGCCTGCTTTATGTTTTATTTCTCTGTTCCAGTAAAAGATGTACCCCTCAGGAGGGAGGCAAGTATAGGTGGCATTGTTCACACCCTTGCTTTGCAGACTGCTTCACTGAATTATACAATATTAGCAAAATTACAGGGTTATTTGCAGTGTAAGGAAGAGGTCTGTCCCTTAAAAATATCCTGCAGTGGCTCAAGAATACAAAAATTTGCCAGTGTAAAGGGGAAAGGACTCAGAAAATTATCAGACTTGTCAAGTGACATGGGAGTCCATTCTCTCATTGTTCACCTGTGACAGATAAAAATGTTATCACAGAACATGAGAGCTACCAGGCTCCTTCCTAACTGCTTTCTGAAGTTTCCTGTGGGCCAACTAGATACTAGGAAGAGAAGGCAGCATGCTGAAAGATGAGCAACACATGATTGACATGACACCCAAAACAATTTGAATCTGAGGGGAAGATCTGAATCTAGAATTGTATGTAGTCTCCACAGATTGATTGCTCATAAACAGACATTTAGGTTTTATGCAGGGACATATCAGCTTAATGGTTTGGGGGATTTTTCCCTAAGATATTTGACAAACTGTGTGAATATCCAAACCTAATAAAAATGTCACCCAGATCCTCCAGATTAGTACAGAATAAACTGGAAAAGTGGGAACTGGGATGCACATCATATTTCATCCATCTCACCCTCTGTCTAGGAGGTAGAAGTGACCCCACTGAGACACACAATGTACAGAGGAATGAAAGAAGTTTAAAGGCCAACTGCAGAAATGGAGGTAAGCAAAGTCATAGAGTAAATGATAAATAACAGCAGAAGCTACTCGCAGCATAGAGTAATCTGTGGCTCCACCTAAGGCTGGACAAACTGATTACTTACTGGAGTAAATCCTAAGGAGTTCCCTTGACCTCCAGCTTCCATCTGACATTTAAATGCAGCAGGGACATTTTAGATTTTGCAGGGAAATGAAAAATAAGCAAAAATCCTCTGACACTCTTAAGAAGTACCTGGTAGATATTGATTTTTTTCTCATTACAAATATATTTTGATAGGTTTATACAACCTTTAACATTTCACATATATGAACATCATCTATATGGATATCATATAATTTGAATTTTACTTCTAAGAATATTATTCAAAAATAAAAGGCAAAGCTCTTGTAACAGATGTTTTACAAAGCTATGTCATAGGAATGCTCATGAAATATAAATCTGCAGATATAAGTGATGTGGGATATTTTCAGAGCATAACTTCTTTTAAAAAAATATTTGGTAGAAAAATAAATTTAGAACATCAAATGGTACTATTTATTCAGTCATGGGCAGAAATAGCATAGTAAATCACACACAGGAAGGAAAAATAGAAATGCTCCTAGACATAGTAGAGATAGATATTTTAGCATGAATCTACTGGTTAAAGTATGTTCTTACAAAACATTTGAGAAAACTCTGGTAACTAACACATTTGTAAAAATTAAAAGGCTAAATTATCAGTCAGTCACCACTGTGAGTCATTTATTTACTCTTGGTTAAAATGTCTGAAATGAATGGTGTCATGAGCATCACTGACATTTTCTCAAAATCTTGATGTGCTACTCCTCTCTGCACATTCTCTTTTAATCCCACATAGTTCTATTTTTGGAATCTTTAATGAGGGCATACACATAAAAATGGAAGTACAGAATATCCCAAATGAACTGAGTGAGGTTTTCCACTCAATGTCTAATTTATCTCACCATAGGTTGCACGAGACCTATGATAATTCTTTCCTCCCTAATCACTAAAGGCATGCAAATTCCATAAGATTATACCATTCTGTCACTTGTTTTAAAATCTCCCTGGGGAAAGACATCAGTACCATTTTTTTTACAATTTCTAAACATGGAGTCTACTATGCTAAAATAAAGACAATGAATCATTAAGTTGTAGTGTTCCTGCAAAGAGGAGGGAATACCATGAGTAGTAGCAAGTAAGTAAAAAGTCAAATTATAATAAGTAAATAAACAGTCCAACAGTCATCTGTTGACATGACTCTTGTACAAGATTAGCATCACTGAAATGTCCAATATATCTAGCTTCTATAAATAAATATTGTATTAATTACAGCAGCTATATTAAAAAACAGAAGCAAAATTAAGCCATTTCCTGTATTTACACAAATGTAAATGAGAATACAATTTGTCTCTGGTTTCAGAATTCAGTAATGAAAATAAATAAATAAAGATAGCATAGCTCTACTGCCTTAAAATGTCTTTGTAATCAGAAACCAGGACTGAAATCTTGCTTTGGTGAAGCATAAAGCTGTGAGCTGGAGAAGTCCTTTATTTTTCAGTTCTCATTTAATTACAACAAACTGCACCAAAATCTTTAAACTGGCACATGCAATGCAAGAAACATCCTTCCTCCTATTAAGTCTGTTGGATTTGCTGGAGGTATTTTCAATAATGATTTATTATTTTAGTCTTATTTTCCAGCAGAAAAGAATGTTGTTGACATTCCTCTAAGTGTTTTGCCTAAATTATTACTAAACTGCTCAGGTCTTGGTAATTCAATAAACCAAGATTTTGTTCAGGAGAAAAACTAATACTTGTTCAAATGTTATCACTTTCTTAAACTTAACTACCAGAAAAATGGTGCTTAAATTCCTTAGAGGAGACATAATGATATCATATTAATTTGCTTTTTCATTGATGAAAGAAATATCTCATAACATTAACCCCATTAATTGCAATAAAAGATCTGATTTTTATTTCTTGGTGAAGATTACCATTTAGAAAATGATATAAATTATTATTTTACTACTCTGTGTACACGTGTGCCTTACAAAGCCAGGATTTTCACTGAGCACAAGAATATTGCAGGCCTTTTTGTGCTTGGGACATGAGGGCAAACCC
The DNA here is from genome assembly GCA_013389925.1 of Aegithalos caudatus. Classification (NCBI taxonomy): domain Eukaryota; kingdom Metazoa; phylum Chordata; class Aves; order Passeriformes; family Aegithalidae; genus Aegithalos; species Aegithalos caudatus. Next base: position 756,030 of record WEIU01020637.1, on the reverse strand, counting down.
TGGTTTACAGATTCCTCCCTCTGGATCCAAAATCATTTTAAATCAATGGAAAATCTCCCAGTGATTTTTTAAATTGTGTTTTTTGATGCTAATAATTTTAAATCAGATTAGGTGATAGCTGCCTTGGTGGCTGGGAATCTTAGAGGGTGTAATATATGCTGATGTTTTTAATGCAGATATTCTACAGCCAGCACTGTGCTGTTACACAGGAACTGTGTGTACATCCCCACAATGGCTGTTACAGAATTTGGATTCAGGTTTTTTAAGGCTGCTACGTCTTAGGAATTTGGATTTAAGCAAACAGGGCGAGGTCATGCTGAAAAGAAGACAGGATTGCTCTCAGAATCCTGCCACACCAGCAGATCTCAGGAAAGACATTTGGAGAGCCAAAAGAGGGAATGCACTGAGATTAATGCATTCACACCTCAGGTGATCTTTGTCCATCCAAGATCTCCTGGCTTTGAAATACAGGGCAATGAAAGTAAAAGTAGGGGCATCTTTAAATCAGTTCTGCAAAAAGTATCTGTCACATGGGCAGGGTGCAGGCACAATAAAAAAAGCCATCACCACAGGAACCTGCATTTGGTTTGTTTAGAATGGCAGCATAACATTTCTTATACAAAGAAATGCTTGACAGTGTTTGTGAATAGTGAAATATGTTTAAAAATACTCTTCAAATCTATTTGACAACTCTCTTCCAAAGGACTGTATTTTCAATCTTTTGCCTTACGCTTGCATATGATTGCTCTGTTATTTAGAAAGTAGTGACCTTCTTTTTACTAATATAAAGAATGGGCAATTTTAAATTGAAATGTACAAAACTACTGCCATTAAATCATAATTTAGTGCTGTGCTCAATGCAAAAGCAGTCCTCCTCCTGGAATAGCCTTCTTCCAAAGAAATGGAAAAGAAACAGTCAGAGATGACAAGTTTAAATCATATCAAATGGTTCACTAACATAATTCTGGTGCTAGCATAAAAGTAGGCCTTCAGGTTGCATGACTTAAACAAAAATGGGTAGTAAACAACAAAATAACTACGAAGGTACTGCTAAAGAAACAGAAGGAGCACACAGTGAGGAATTTACAGCGAGGAGTCATGGCCTGGAGAAGAATAAGCATGAGGAGATAAGAATAGTATTTTTGAAAACAAGGTCATTGCAGGAAAGGTTTCAGATTCCAGACTATGTTTATAGCCTTTGGTGTCAAGCTGCCTAAGAAGAGATTCAGAAGGACTGACTTTGTAAAAGTAAATTTTCTCTGTCATCCTTTTTCTCACCCGAGGTGCTATCTGTCAAGGCCTATAAACTTCACTGTAGATAGATTATGTTAATAAGACATGAAATAATGTATATGGCTACAGGGAAAAATAGGGTGCTTGTATCAAATACATTTTCCTGTTCACCAATGCAAGATCTGAGGGGCACTTTCTGCAGATCAATGGGCCTGGAATTATGTTAATTTAAAACCGTGTTCCCAGATATAAACAGATCATGCAGACAATGGACATGTAAGCAATCTGAACATGGACATAAATAACTCTTTATAGTTTCCCTTCCTTCTTGGAACTATTCAGTACTGGATATCTAATTCATACAAGAGCAATACACTTAACTCTCATCATCTCAATTTTGCACTTGAGGTAACTTAAACAAGGGGTTATAAAGTCAGTTTTTCACAGGAATCTGTAACTCATTTTCAATAGCACTGCATGGGGGCTCTGAGGGTTCTGTATCCCTCAGGACTTAAGGTCGGGGCAACAATAGTTCAGAAGTGCTCACTAATTCTGAATGGTTAATTTTAGATTTTCAAAGAGCCAAACTCACTGCTGCTTCCTCTGAGCTGCAGCTGCTGAGCATCAGAAACAGCATTTAGAGTAGTACTTGGATATAGTTAGATCCCTATCTTGATTGTCAAACCCACAGAGGCACCTAATCCTTTGTGAAAATCACAGGAGATAATTGTAAAATTGCTTTTCAAAGCCAGCTGTAAAGTCATCTCCATTTCCAGGTCCTTTGACAACTTTACTAGCACAAGTGTCTTTCCCTGTAATAGATATTTCTGTGTACTTATGTGTTTGCAAGATTTGAGAGTCTGTTAGCAATTACAAGGATTTTTGCTGGAAAGAAAATTAAGTTTGCCTTGAGGTAGCGCTCTTAAATCTGTGACTTCCTACAGGCATTTGCATTTTTAAGGACCTTGAATGGCTGGATACATACAATTATCACAGACAAAGAGGGAAGCAGTTGTACTTACATTTGAACTCATGTGTGTTATGCATGGACAGGTTTTATGTGGATACCTACCATAATTTCCTGTCAATGTGGTAAAGTTTATAGGAAAAATACAATTTTAGATGAGTAATTACAATGATTATTCCTTTCAATCCACTGCTAAGTCTCCTCCTTATAGACTTTTCTATTTGCAATGTTTTTTATGTGTGGCTGGCCCTTCTCAACTGGTACAGCTGAGCAGGAGCACCAGATAAGAGAGATGGACTGGCCTCTTCCAAGTCCCTTTGTTCACTGGTCAGGGACCACTGCTCTCACCAAGTGCTACTGGAGCATATTTCTGACTCTGTAGGTACCTGAATTACTGCCAGCTGGCAGATGCTGATACTCCTGCACAGCCAAGAAGTTGCCTGAAGCTTCAGCTCCAGCTGAGGCCTCAGGAACAGAAGCAGGATTTTGCAAGTGTGACTTTCTGTGTTTTCACTGCCTGTGCATTCTGATCCTGTTAGATGCTCTGAGCACACCTAAGCCAAAAGCTGTCCAGATGTGTATGATGAGAGACAGAATATTGATACAAACAGGTGTTCTTGGTGTTCTAACACAGACACTTGAACTTTCTCTTGCTATGCAGATTCAGGGCCTTTCCAAATCATGCTGAGGAAATGCCAGCATCCTGCAGGCTTATCTACCATTTCCTTCATGTCTCCTATTCATACACTCATGGTGTGCTCACACAATATGATTTAGACATACCCCTAATTCTAGAAAATGCCCACATGTTTAGGAATCCAAATGGAAGTGTCTGCTTGCTCCAAGACCGTCTTGGTTCTCATCATAGTTCTTGATGTTCCTGTCTTGTTCAGTCAGATTTTCTCTCCAAGCAGCTGACATATGTGGGGCTGCTCTGGGTTACACAGCCCTTCCCTAGAAACTGCTTAAGGGAATTCTGGAACTGAGGACTTGGTTTAGCTACAAGGCTCACTGGAGACATGGAGAAAGGCAGTGCCAGGGTCTGAAGTGTTCAAATACCTTTAAAGGTCTAGGTTGAAGCTGGTTGGATTTCTTTTTATCCCAGCAAGAGGTCTTTTGAATACCTTCATGTAAGTAATGTCACTTGTCACAATAAATAAATCACAACAATAAGCCTGGAAAGCATTTTAAACTTTAAATCTTTATGGGAATGATCCCCTAAATGCTCTCTAAAATACAAAATCAAATGAGAATTCAGAAGAGTTTGTTACTGTCAATGCGAGACACCCACCCTGACTATGAAAAGAGATGCAATAGTATGAATCCATTGAGGCATGAATTTCAGCTCAGTATCTTTGTCTGCAGGTAGCCAACAGGTAGAATCCAGGCTGTTGTTTGTCTGACAGCCATCCTCACAAACCAGTAGGCATTCCACTCCCACTAAACTAAAACTCTATAAAGCTCAGCTAAAAAGGCCCAAATTAAATTCTTTGCAGAGTTTCCCTGGCAGAGGTTCCTTGCTCCTTCCTACTGAAAACAACCATTTCTGCAGGAAAATCCATGAGATCAGAAAAAATATTATGCACAATATCAAAAGCTCAAAAGCTGCACAATGTGCAAGTTAAACACATGCCCATTAGCTCAAAGTTCCCTAAATCCTTGTATCCAACTCCCTCAAATTTTAAAGTAGGGAAAGGATGCTCATGAACCTCTAAGCCTGTAACATCAGCTTCTACAGTTAGAATTCATCTAGACAGATGACCTCAAAATCATGCTGGATCCAAATTCTTCAGGACTTTGAACATCTGAATTATTCTCCTTAAATAAGGCAGCAACCAGTATCCACAGTAGCCAAAGTTTCCAGTGACTGCAGCATGTTACTTCAGATACCATGTACTGCACTAATCTCCTCAGGAGGTGGTGGAGGCACAGAAAACCCTGTAAGGCCAACCTCTGAAAGGAAAGGTTGCAGACTCTTGGGCAAACAGGGATGATAAAAGCATTCCTGGCAGCTGTTGCTATCTAAGTATTCTGGAACAGTCAAGGACATCTTCAGAATGGTACAATATCATCTTCAGAAATCCACTCCCATTATCTATTTTGTTTGTGCAGTGCTTCTTTTGCCCCTCAGCACCCTTGCATGACCCTCTTTAAAGCTAATGGATGTTAAACATACACAGGCAAGAAGAAAATGAAAATCAACTCCTTGCAAAACATACATACATAATCTTTGGGTTGACAGGCAGACCTGAACCCAGTAACATTTTTGGATAAAATCACTTTGATTTGCCCCTCCAGACCCAAACATGTAATATAGAACCAAAATCACAAGTGCCAACATATTGGCAATGAACTGAAAACATGCTAAAAATCAGAAACAAAACCACACACAAAATCCAAATTCAAGATCAACAAAAATTCAAACAAAAATCTGAACCAATCAGAGAAAGCATACATTTGAGACCATGCCCTTACATTTCACAAAAGCCACAATGCTCACACCAAAACCTCTTTGTCCCAAGGCCTGAATTTTACAATAAACTTGTATCCTTAGGTTACTTTTTCTTCTCAGGCATAAATGAAGCAGCCTGGAGGTTTCATTCACACTTTCTACAAAACCTGTAAGCACTCAAACACTGACAAAAATACCTATGCCTTTCCAGTGTTATGCTCACTGTATAAGTTTTTGGGCATCCACATGCATGGCATTAAACATGCCCCAAAAACTGTTATGACAGGAGCTCCAGAAACACAGAGCCATTTACAATTGGCACAGCCCAATTATTTCTTAATATCCAATGACACTGTTCCAGCTGATTAATCTGTGCCCTATGATGTGATTTTTTTTCTTTCAGCCAAGCTGATATGCAAGCTTACCTTTGTGGAGGAAATCAGGCAAGTTCTGCCTACAATTCCAGCAGTGTAAACCTGAAGCCAGTTCACTGTTGCATTCCCAGTGTTACATTTTAGACCTACAGCACTGTGAAAGGTGATGCATATCTAGAGTCAGACACTGGTATTGCAGAAAGATTACATTTTAGATAGGCAACAATGTCCCAGTGGTGCACAGGGAAAACAAATGCAAGGAAGCCTCAGGAAGAATAATTTGAATATCCTGTATATACAGTGAATTCAAAATGAAAGGTGTTGAACTCTTCTGCCACCTGCAAACTCTGAGCAGAGTCAATGAGCAAGTTCTCAAATAACTGTAGTGAGCAGCTTCCAGCTGCACATCAGTGGGACAAATCTGACCTTTCCTTTCCCAAACTGACCAAAAAGACCTCATGTATCTAATGCATAAATATGTGCATAGACACAGATTATTTAAGAACTGTGTTGATTGCTCCCTGTTGTCTTCACATAGAAAAGATTTTCAGAAGCAATAGGACAGAGAACCCCCAAATTCTCACCTTCTTTTGGAAAATCTCTGCTGAAATATCATCACTGGAAAGTCCATACTTTTATCACATTGGGGGTTTTTTTTTGGTTTTTTTGGTTTTTTGTTTTTTTTTTTTTTAATATATCTTGTTAACTATCCCATAGGTTTAAGTTGCTGAAAATTCTTAATGTCATTTTGATGCTATGAAACACATTAGCACTGGTGTTTTCTCTGGATAGCTCCTTTAATCCTTTCCTAGTGACCCTTCAGTTTTATTTTTCTAAAGAAGTTTACAGCTTATTCAGAATCATGCTGCTCTTTTAATCTCTTGCTGAACCTGCTGTTCTCTTTTTGATAACTATGTTATGTCTTGAGCTACATTAAGATGACTTGGAAATTGAGAAACAGGATTAAATCTTTGCTGTTAATCTTTATGACTGTAACAAAGCCTAATGGGAAATTGGAAGGGATTCAGAGAAGAGTGAAAATTATTAAGGTGCTTGAGTAGTACATATTTAATTACCTTCAGAAGGCAGCAGCTCACTAATGTGGGTGTAACCAGTGTTACCCAACCTTCGACACAAATCCAAGGAGTATGGGGTCAGACTCACAGTAATGGGAGATCATTTTTTACTGTTAAAAAAACTGCAATGGGATAAAAGGATGCAAATTGTTTATACTAAATACAAGGAAGTATTTTAAAACATGTTATGAACAGATGATGTCACCTAGGAAATAGTTTGAAGTTAGAAGTGGGTGGCTGTTGTCAGCTGCCCACCCAGGCTGCAGCCTGTCCCTAAGGCCCTCTCAAGAAAGGCATGGCCCAAGCAGCTCCTGGACTTTGTGACCTGCTCTGCTGCACAGCTGGTATCCCACTGGCTGGAAATCAGCCCTGTGTTCACTGTAAGGTGCTGCACATACTGGCTGCACCTGTGCAAGTTCTTAATGTCTGTTTGCATAATTGCCTGTAAACCCACAGAGCTGGGATTTTTCTGCAGCTCCTAAAAAAGCTGGGCTACACAACCCAGCTGAGTTTAAAGCTGAAACATTCTGTGCACCTTTGAAAATCTCAGTTTGGTTTGGAAACCAGTTTGGTTTCCTCAGAAACAGCCCCTCTCACCAATGTGTGTAATAGCCAAGATTCATCAGGCCTTAAACTACAACACTACAACAGTCAGAACTATTTAGGGGAAGGGAAGGAGTCTTAATTCTGGAGTTTGTTTTGCCTTTAATCTAGCAGAACTCAACTATCAAACCACACTCTGACACTCCTTCATTACACATTGGAAAAAAGTTAAATTTCAACAAATGTGAGAGGAGGGAGGGATGGGCTGTTCCCCACAGAAAACCCTGTCATACTTTCTGCATATTCTGTTTTGCAATTGTTTTAAAACTGTGCTGAGGATTATGGATAAGAATATTTTAGGCCAAATAAATAAATGGGACAGAGCAATTTAGCAGTGTCATTCTCCCTGTTCTCCTTTTTTTTTTTTTTTTTGTGCATTGAAGAGCTAAGCCCATTGCAGAGAGTATTTGACTTGGCAGTTAATCACCAAGGCAAAAGGTCATGTACAAAATCTTAGCTTCCAAGAAACACTCAGTTTAGCAGTTGCCACTAATTGACACCAAGAAAAGATCAGACTCCAAGCACTCAGATACTCCATTTCTCCCCGTCTGTCAGCCAGCTAATTGCTGCCTCCTTCTCCACCTCAGGAGAGGCACTGGCCTCTGAAAAAACCAGAGTGCCCAACTTTTGAAGGGAGTCACAGACATTGACCCAGAGTTTTGCAGATGGCCTTTCAAAAGCTGTTCTCTGGTGCTTCTTACAAAACACATTAAAATTGTGATCTTTCTCTGCTGTCTCTAATTATAAGGCTAATCTAATTCTCACAAAATGTTACAACAGTTTTTATATTGGCTCCAGCAGGAGTGGAAACATGGAGTTATATTTAGCATCTAAAGATGATGTAGTGTTCACAAGGTCACGGAGTCTGGAATGGAGAAGAAGCTGCCACTTCTTTAAGTTTACTCTCATTCTCCAAGGTTTATTGCAAAGAAGCTTCTGGTGTTTTTCAAAGAGCTCCTTTGTGGATATATTTAACCAGGTCCTTGGGGAGAACCTCCTAGTGCTAAAATTAGGATTCGATGAGCCGAAAAGACAGAAGTTTCAGTAACCGTAGGTAAAAGTACATTCAGCAAAGCTGGTGTTCAGTTCAGCAGTCCCTGTCTTTAGCCAACAGCGCACTGCCATCGTGTGGTTCAGGCTGTCACCGGCAACGGGTGCAACACCGGCACGTTTGCACGGAGCTTTCCTAGTTTCAATTTCTGTTATGCTAATAAAGTTGGTAAACTTTATACTTTCAGGGTATTTATTGGAAGATTTTTTTTTAATGAAGCAATTAATGTGATTCCCTCTTCAGGCTGGAAGAGTCAAAAATGTTCAATAACATTATTCAAAATTAACTGTATTTTGTTTGCTTTACTTTAATGGTTGGCTATTTCTATTGCAGACCACTGCAATCCTTCCATTTCCTTCAATTCATCCAAATTTTGTGTGTTATTTAAATAAATACATTTTTTTATGTGTCTTCACGCCCATAACTTTACTGATCTGTTCAGTTGCTTCTCTAAACTGAGAAGGAACAAATGGCTTTCTAGTCATTCCTTCAACCAATTTGGATCAGTCTTCTAATAATAGCTCACCACTCCTATTTATATTCCAATATTCCATCCCAATTTATATTCGTGCCTGGTTTTATACCATCCTAAGTGCAGAATCCAGCATTTGGGATTGTCAAATTTCATCCCATTAATCATTGCCCAATGCTCCAATCTATCAAGATCCCTCTGCAAGGTGTCTTGTCCCTCATCAGCACCTCTCATTTGGTATCAGCAAATGTGCATCCCACTTGTACTTCCAGATCATTGATAATCAACATACTGAACAGAACTGGCCCTAAAACTGAGCTCTGAGGAACACTGATGATATTCTGGTGTGGTATATTTTTAGGAATTTGACTTTGAGAGGGTAGGCTGTCACCAGTTGTCACTCATAACTGTTACTGCACAGTGAACAAGCAACAGCTCACTCTAAAAGGCTGCCTTTGTTTTTATTTAGAAGGATTGCAGCAGCACCTCCAAGGGACCCTCAGTTGTTACTATCAAATAAACAGCTTGCTTGGAGAAGATAGCATTCAAAGCTCATACCAGGTACTTGTTATCACATGTCCATAAAAAGGTCCTTTCCTGACTCCTCGGTCACTACCATGATTACATGACATCTTGGAATATATTAACAAATATTTTTCTGAGCTAAAATTAATAAGAAGTCAAATTTGCTTTCCTTCTGGCACTTCTATATTCAAACACGTAAAACTCACTTATGTGCATACGGTTATGCATATATAAACATCCACATCTACATTAGCTATATCTATTCAGTTTCCTCTTTTTTTAAAAACAGTGTAGCCCTTAGCTTCGTACTAGGAGGACAAATATACAAGAATATCCCACAGGTTGTTCAGTGCGTTATGCCATCCACTATATGAGATAATTTTCCGTTATTTTCCAGAAAACAGGGTTTATAGAGTGTATAAAGAAGTCTTTCCCAGACCCCCCGTTCCGCTGTCCGTGCCCGCGGTGTGTGACGGCCGCGCCGCCGGACACGGCGATCCAGAGGAGGGCGTGCTGTGGCTTTGGGAAGTGACCGCGTCCCTGGAGCCCGGAGCTCGCACAGAGCAGGGAAAAACAGCCCCAGAGCAGCAGCGGGAGCAGCACATGGTGTGAGGGGAGGCAGGGGAGAGCAGGGAGACAGGACAGTGCTGGCTGTCCCTCCCTGGGCACACCGGGCTCTGGGGCATCGCTGCCCGCCCGCATCCCTGCGCTCCCCGGCAGCCGGGAGCTCTCCCACCCCTTGCTCTCCCAGCCTTTCCCTTGCTCTTCCTTGCACTTCTCCAAGCAAATCGTCACACAAACGACCCTTGGATTTCAAGAAGTTTTCTAGCGTGGGAGGTTTGGAGTGAAAGGTGAAGATTTTAATCCTGGTCAGTTGTCTGAGATGCTAAACACCGATGGCTTCTCAGAATTCTAGGTTGAACTCGCTGAAAACACATTTAATATCGAACCCTAGCCAGTTCCTACCAGAAAAGAGGTCCCGTATCCCTTTATGGAAAAGACTGTTCAAAATTGGGCACTCAGGCGGTCATACAATCATTAAAAATATCTCTTCTGTAAACAGGTAGCAGAAGGGAGCTCCCAAAGACGAGCTGAGGTTATCAGAACGTGGTGCTGATAACACCAAGACTGTGGGTTCAGTCTCTGCAGGGGCCATTCGTTTAAGAGATGGACTTGATGATCCTTGTGGGTTGCTTCCAACTCAGAATATTTTCTGTAAAATATTATGACATTTTGAGACAGGAACCAACATAAAAAGCTTATCAGAGGATTTGTACCTCTGAATTCCAAAGGAAATGGCTGCACACTCTGCCCTCCCCAATGATTTATAAGCTTTACTTTATCAATTCTATGCCTTCAGAAACCCTTAAGAATCATAAAGGAAAGAAATCCTGCCTTTGAATAAAAGTTATCTTTTAAGTTTAACATCTTTCCTACAGCAAAAGAATATTATTAAATGGGAGAAGCTGGACTTGTTTAAAAAGCTTCGCTAACAGCTGGCAGGAGCATTTTTGCTTAAAACAGCAAATATATTTCAAACCATTCATCTTCAGATGAAAATAAAAGAAAACATATAGGAATGGTATATTTAAAGAAAATTATAATGTAGATGAATGTAGCATTTTTTAAAGTATGAAGTATTTTTAACATTATCAACTTTCATATGAATCTATTCTACAGAAATAACTATTATGGCATTTTTAACATTTAAATTCTATTACTCTTCAATTATTTGATTTGGTAAGGATTTTTATTAAGTGAAAGCTAGGATACCTTGCATGTCTTCTAATGCTTTCTGTTATTGTATTGCTGAAGTCAATGGCAGCTTTTCCATGGACTTGAGTAAGAATTGAACTTTACCATTCCAGCCAGTGGGAGGGATCTTAGTTCATCTTGATGAAAGGTGAGTACTTAGAATTGCTAAACATAGTTTTTGATAACTTTTGGACATATAAATATCCTGAGGCACTTATCAAAAGTCAATGTCATACTCTGTTGCCCTGAAAATACTCACTTTTACCTTTTCATGGTCTTTTAAATCTGAATTTCCTGTCTTGACCTGTGAACTGTTATGATAGTTAAACAGTCACAACCTTTTATTTCTATGATGTTTCATTCCACAAGACCTGCATTTCAACACCTCACATGCTGGTGCTGTGTCTGCAGCACAGTTTGCAAAATGCTCTGGGTTCCTTTCAAATTAAATATAGTGTGGATTTAAGATGGTCAAGCTGACCACTGAACACATCAGAGAGCTGGCATAGTCCGTGACATATGACCAGTGAAAAATCCTCTTTCTTTCCACAATATTCAGCAGGTCCTGCAATTTTTCTCTCAACAGGAGACAAAATGTTAGGTTACAGAACCCTTAAAATTCCCTGCTGTATCTCACAGAATCTGCAAGTCCCACCCCGTGGAGAATGCCACTTTGTGGCAGTCTCTGCACATTCCCTGAAAGAGTTCAAATTCTTTACCCCAATTGAACGCATTTCTGTCTCGTTTGAATGGCAGAGTGAATGGAGACACTTGAGAGTTCTTGGTCGCAGACATTCTAATTGATCTCTTGGCTGCAGTATACTGTAATTTGTATGGAAATATGCATTTCTCTCTGGAGGCTGTCCTGCAGTGGACTAAGCATAGCCATGTCACCTAGCAAGAGCACTTTACGAGCCATAATTTTCTCTGTTCAAATTATATCTCTCAACTTAGGACGTGCATGAAGAACCTTTCCACATACACACACACACAGGAGAGAACCTGTCAAAACATGTAGCTTTGATAACATTGACTCAAAACCTGAACGCTTAACAAGAGCTCTCTATGAAATAAATGGAGAAGAGACTAAAAATCATGTTCTCTTAGGCTAAACTGCTTTCCACACTTATCTACAAGACAGCCTCAGCTGTGGTGTCCCTGGTGCAAATCTCATTAGATAGGCTATGTAAGTTATGCAGGCAGGAACAGACTTCTAAGGACTGCTGTGCCAAGAGGGGGAATTGGCAGCACAGAGAGCACTTCCCTTCCCAGTCCCCATGCTGTGGGATGTGCTGAATCCCCAGCTGTGCTCTGAAGCAGACCTGTCAGGTCTCATGCACCGACTCACTCTTTGTATCACACCCTGTCACCGCCGGCATTGCACATTTCTGCACGGAGCCTTGTCTCCCAGCTCTGGATCCCACCCAGCAGATGCAGGTGGTCAGTGTGCTCAGTGATTATCTGACCAGCTGCATCTGATCTGAGGGTCAAGGAGCAGCAGAGAGGTCACAGTCCTGGCGCTGCAGCTGGGGAATGTGCTCTTTAGCAGGACCCAGTGCTGACAGGAGCTCTGCTAGAAGGGGTGCTCCCTTCTCAGGGCTGTGTGCTGCAGGATTTGGCTCTTTAATGACTGGACAGATGCTTATCACCTAACCTTGCACTGGAATCTGTGCCCCAGCACGTGGAAGCTCATGTCTGAAGACCAGAGACTTAACAGGTTTGTTTCATAGGCTTATCTTCCCCATGAAATTTCTGCAGGAGACATGACGAGACCTCAGAGATCTGGCTGGTATTTCCACAAGAAACCTTTTGTTGACCTTACCTTTACCCCTGTGCTATTACTGATCAGCTATTGGAGACACAGAAACAACAACATGTTTTTTTTTTTATTTTTATTTTATTTACAGAATAAAAAGGCAATAAAGAAACACTTAGGATGAAAGTAACAGTTGTGGACTGATTTATGCCTACTTCTGAGTCTCTCTTGGTGGCAATCAAAAATTACATTTCATAAATACATGTTTGTATAGTTACTTAAAATGAAAAAGGCAAGTTTTTCATTCCTGAGGTTTTAAATGTCATCCACCCAAAAAAAGAACTGTTAACATTTTAGCTGCCCTCAGTAGAGGAGGCCAATGACTGACATATGAAAAGCCTCAAGGCTGTAGTTATTTACAAATTTTGATTTTCTAGATTCTTCCACATGTTTAATTCTGCTCCTCACCATAAACCTTCCCGCTGTCTTTCATTGACTGGCATTTTAACAAGAGTTTTATTTATTCCTAACATTTCTTTTTCTGGCCTGATTTTTCATCTCCTTCAGTGCTATGTCAAGGAAGAACAGGAGCTAGGAATTATCTTCATGCAGAAAACTTCTATTTGGTCTTGTGAACCATTTATCCCACATGGATGGATGCAGCAGGTTTTCCCTGCTGCATATGACCCTCTGTGGTATTTCCACAAAAACAGGAATAGCACTACCTAAATAAAGGCATAATAAATTAGCAGAATTTAATCATTTTCCTCACAAATGTAGCCCCAAAATCCAGTAAAATAAGACTGAGGGAAAAATTAGATAATCTGTGCCTTACATTAATTAGAATCTTATGGTTTATTTGTCAGAAGAACTCCCTTTGGCAGAATCTCCCCTGACAACCATGTTATTTTAGGGTATCATATTTGTTGGAACAAAGATACCTGTTCTTTAAGGCATTAAATCTTTCTTTATACATGAAAACCACAGTCCTCACATGTAAGGAGAACTTCTGACCTTAAAGATTAATAATTTCTATTACATTTCCTGACTCTCAGTTAGTAATGTGCAATTGCATTTATTTTTATGTACTGAATCCTAAACATCTGCAAGGCTGAAAATCTTAGTGCATTTTAAAAATTTCATCTAGAGGTATAAACACAAAAAAATCCCATAAAAAAAAAAAATGCCACCCTATCCTGAATAATCAAATCCAATTAAAATAATAATGTTATTTTGTATGGAAGAGTGGATAAATCCCAAGCAGAGAACCTGTTTAAAATTTTAAAACAGGAATTCATGGTAAAATAAACTTTTAAATGGAACATGTAAGTTTGTTATCCATCTTATAAGGTAAAAAGTGGTGGCAAAGCAACATAGAAAACATATAAAAACTGTCAAATTCAAGAATTTAGAGTATATTTCAAAGACAGGTATATTAATAACCCCCTCAGTGTGTAAAAAAACTGTATCCATATTCAGAAGAGTCATTAATTATGCTTAACTTTCAATAGCAGTCTGTCCACAATACTATTCTGCAGAACTTAATGTGTATCTGCTTTCTCTAAGCATTTTCCTCTCTAGTTGTAGCATTTTCAGCTACCACTGTTGACTGCTATTTCTGATCAACATGAAATAAATAGTACTCCCTGTAGATATCATTCACCCTCCTTTTTTCCTATGGTCAAATGAATCCAGATATTCGAGAGGAAAACCAGCAGAATTCCCCACAAAATCTAAATCCTCAGTTGTGAGGTTCCACCCAAGAACTTCAGCTTTCCTGTTCCCGTTCCTTTATTTGCTATATTCCACCCATTATATTCCATTTGCTGCCTTTCCATGTGCTACCACCAGCTACAGGTGGGTTTGCTATTGTTATTTCACTAACCCTAAAGAAGCTTAATTCTGTCTTCAAAGTTGTTGTACTGGTGGTGAGTTTGAGGCACCTCCCACAGTGTGGCTTCAGTAAAATAAAGCAGAAGCAGATGGGAACTTGCTGGGCATTTTTTCTGTGTGTAAAGTTGTAACCTGTACACAAGAAGATCTCAAGAAACCTTAAATTCTCCAGAGTCAAGCACTCCTTCTAAAAATTTCCCACCAGTTCACTTCTTCTTTCTTAATTTTGCTCACAGTTCTAACAATAGTTGATCTTACACTTCTACTTTAACACCAGTGGAAGAAAGAATGGGATCTACATTTCCTGGGCATTACTCAGCTTTGAGTAATGCATCCCTTTAGATGCATCAGATGCCTCCACTCAGAAAGGAAAATGTTATTGGAAAGTTTTGGCAGATGAGCCACCTTATGCAAAAGTCAAAGTTCTAAATATCTGGTTTCCTTTGTGTTCCTTGCACTGCACACATTGGAACTAAGCCCAAAGGAACAGCCTCACTTCCCAGTCCTCAGCAATCTTCTCCCCCCTTCTTCATTTCTCTCCCCAGTATTCCTAGTGAGTTAATCAGTTCTTCCACACCTGCACAAAGGACAGCTTCAATAACAACAACAAAAAAAATCTCACTATTACACTTTACAGTGCATTACAATGGTGATAAAAGGGGCATCTCTCTTTAGCCTTATCTGGCTTCTAGACTGCAGTCAAAAAACAGCTTAATTTTAAGGATGACTCTTGCTACCTTCTCACTATTACATAAGATTCAGATATTACATTTCTGTCTTTATTAACTGATAATCTGTGTTGTTCTGGATGTCCAGTACTTTATTTACTTAGTTTCCCAAAGGGAGAATAAACAATTCCTGAAAGCTTTCTGATTTTTTTGGCTTGCTTTTTGTTTCATTCTGCTATTGAACATAAAACAGATGGACAAGAAAAAACAAGGATGGAAAGAGTGTTCTAATGGCCAGGATTAATTAACCAAAGAAAGATGACAATAATGTTTCCTACAGGCAGGTTTGCAACTCTGTGTTTTGCTTCAGTGGATCCTTAGGAAAATCTGGAAATAAACACAAGACAAGGAAATGAAAAGAATGCAGAAGCTGCTCTGTGTTTGGGATTGATTCTGCTTCCTCCTATTCACTTCCTCTACTATTTGAAAATAAGGAAAGAAGAGATACACACTCCATGACTTTATATTTATTTCCAGTTAAAAGAAGATTTTCTCTTTTTGTTTTTTTAGATACCCTAAAGGCTGAACACTCAACTGACCCACTGTGTTTAGGTTTCCCTGAGTGCTTAACAGAGATTTGTTAAAGATATAAAATAGCACAGCAAACAATGAAAGAGCTTGTTTCCCCAACCATTTCTGTTGAAAGCTACTTTGTATTTGTTCCTATGCAACAAAAATTAAGTTTATGTGTAGGTGTTCCATGTTTTTACAAACTCTACACTCCTTAGTTGTTATAAGATTAAAACAATTTTCTCCCTCAGTAAATGCTTCCCTTGAAAACCACTGGAAGCACATAATTCATCTGTCCATTTATAGCTTCTATTTTCTTCTAGGCACCGAGAAACTACTGATTGTGATTGTTGTTTTCCCTTTTAAGAAGCTGATGTTGAACAAGTGACAGATAAGACAATTTAATGTTTTGGTGACCATACAGATCGATTTTTCCCTTATTCTGAAGTTTAAAAGACAAAAAAAGACAAGCAACTAAGGTATGATTGCAGAGATTTTGTTTAGCAAATTACTCTTCTATACCCAGAAAATTTAACAGGCACTCTCATTAAACCTGCAGGGAGTTTTAAGGTAGCATTAGTACCAATATTTTTCAAAAAATGCAGTCAAAGATTTTTTCCCCTGAACCATTTTCTTCTCTATGGAATCTATCAGAACAGTTTGGAGATACAGTACAAGTCTTCAGGTGTGAATAATAGAAAAAGAAGAGAAAAAAAAGAAATTTATTACCACAGGCTGCAGAAGGTCTCAATAAAAAGATAAGTGAAAAGGGAACATTTTGGGGTTTCTGAATTGAACAGAGAAATGGAAAAACCATGTAGATCTGGGAAAGTGTTTGTGTGGAAAAGGTAAGGATTGGTACCACACTTCACATGGTTTCAAGCATGAAGACACTAAACACTGCTGAAATCTGCTGTTCTGCACGAAGAAATCCTTCTGGGGAGAGCAGGGGGTCTTGGGTATCTAACCTGGCTGTCCTCAAGAAGTTTAAGGATGTAGAACACCTGAGTCAAAATCTTCTTTTATTTATTCTTCAGGAGACTAAACTTGGATGCCAGAACTGTTTAGCTGTAGCCAGTCCTGATGTCAGGTAAGGTGGCACTTGCAGGAACTTATGCAGTTTCCATGCTATTGCACAAAAATAAAAACTGAGATGACTAATCAACACTGAGTAGTCAACAGAGACATTTAAATTGCTTTCAGTAATATCCTAAACTGCTTTCAGTCATATTTCAGGAATATCCTCCATTTTCAGCTTACTGGATATTTGCAAGAAATGTTAAAATTATGTCAAGGATTTGACAAGGATATCCCAAGCACTCCTAGAAATGTCCTGGAGATACTATGTTGTTTTATATTCACAAACCTTATTGCTTTCACAATGTTAAACATCAGGGAATGACTAGAAAAACCCCAGAATTTTAGATTCAGAAATCCCAGAAGTAATCCTAGAGATAAGCCTGATTCCATCCATCTTATAGATAGATGTAAAAAACATGAAGCTACTAAAAATAGCTTTGTTCTTATGAAGCAATTTTTTTCTGCCTGCTCATTTTACTGATGGGAAGTGGAATTTTACACCCCAGGGATCAACATCTGTGAGAATAATTTTGAACGTGTCTATAGACAGTAATTTTGCACAAGTATTCATTATGCAATTTTTCCATGGGCTTTACTGTTATTCTCATTATTAAAAATATTACAATATTACAAATCTTAAGCCATATTAACTTCTATGCAAGTTTTGCAGTACAATAGAATTACATCACTATCAGTATCCTAAAATTAACCACTGGTTCTGCTAAATGGTAGAAGCAGATTTTATTGCCTCATATACTACTCTTGACCACTTAATTAACTACCACAAAAGCTAATTAATTAGACATCACAGTCTCTAATCAATCTGGAATTTGCTCTATTATGTTCAGCTGGAATATCCTCTTTTCTCAACAGACCCCCTAAATTTTAGATGAACACAATAAGGCACTATGGGCTTTTTATTTTCATCTTTCCAGATACTCAAGATCAGGGTTGAATATTTAGACTGATCCTTTTTTTCTTAAGATTTTCCCTATTTAACTGTGTCTTTTTTACAGTGGATGTTTTTGTGAGCTTGGAAGGCTTCAGCCTGTTTTGGTGTTAGCGTTCTAGCATTTTAACCTAACATTGCCAAAAAATCATTCTTAAGAAGGCAAGAATTTCATCAGCTTAACTCAATGACACCCTACTGCTGCTCTATCACACCATGCACAGGTATTTTATCAAGTGACTTATCAATGAAACTCAAAAGCTGCACCTCCGAGATTCCAAACTGTTTTGTCAACAAGATGCAGCCGCTCTGTAGAGTCAGCCAGTGTATCGTGGTGGAATGAAAGTACCAATGAGAAACAAGCTGATAAATTGGTTTGACTGATCATTAAAACCCATCCAGTATAATCGTTTTAGCTGATCTCGTTTAAGTCATTCCGTGGAGCTGCCAAGAGAGTTCAGGGACAGGTCGATCTTCTATTCGCATCATGCAGGGATCAGGCAGATAAAATCCGATCACTTACCTGACCCTTCTTGCATTTATATGTAATTATTCCCTGTTGTTTTAAAGCTTCCATCTGGAGGAAAGAAATCTGTTCTGCTCCTGACCTTTTCAGACCTCATGTCACTGTATTTAGCTTTAACAGATGGATTCTACTGATCTGATATGAAAATAGAAATAAGAGATTGAAAACATGAAAAGAGCGGAAAAATATAGAATCATTAAAGCCCCGATTCACTGCTAAGTGCAGGTCAGTGGGTGAATCTTCACTGGATTCATGGGTCATTGGTCAGGCCTCACAGCTTGTTCCTGCCCTAAACTGCAAAAGAATTAAAGAGACTCTATTAAGAGGGTGACTGGCATTACCTTCCTCTGAGTGGGAGAGAGCAGGAAGGACTGTTAGCACACACTGTATCCCCAAGGTCATGACTACTTCTTACACACAGCTCCAGCCTAAAGTGCCAGTTCTGAACAACACTCAGATCTACCTTGTGGCAGCGAGAGCAATTGCACGGCAGATTTCTGCACAAAAGCAGAATTCTTCCTGCCTGTGCATGTCTTTTTGTCAATTCCTTCAATTTCTTATTCAATTTCGCTGAATGCAACAGAAGAGTATTTGTTGTCTCCAGAGTGGAATGTTTTTTGAGTTGTCCCTTGGATCAGAGATAAGGGCAAATAAAATAAATAAATAAATTTTAAAAAGGAAGTGTTTAACATCATTAATAAGAAGGGATGCAACTATTTCCTATTTTAGTCTTCCTGTTTAAAAAAACCCTACACACCCTATCATTACAATATGGCTACAACTATCAAGTGATAAAATTTCCTTTATTGTTTCCTGCCCTTAATATTATTGAGTATTATTAATCAGTTGTCTGTTCTTATCCAACTGCTGCCTTTTACTACAGCAGTGGTTTCATTCCATAGAGGCCAAAGCAATTCCTGCATGTAGTGACTTTAATGTAAATTAAATTTATCAGCCTAAATTGAGGAGTAACAAGTCTTGGTTGTAAATTCTATAAACCAGATATTTTCTGGATATTATATTCACCTTAAAGAAAACCAGCAAATTATTTTACCCTTCATCAGTCTAATGCTTTGTGCCATTTCTGGGTAAACCAGTTTGAAAATCTTGACTTACTTTTACAATGGTCAGCAATGTGTTTATGTTTTAAGGGCTATTTTATCAGTTAACATAAACAAGCATAACTCACCTGAAGTCAAAGCGCTATTGACTTACTAAGTGAAGATTTATGTTTTAAAAAGCTAATTCTCCAATAAGTTTGTGATCCAATTTTCAAGGCTCCTAAAACTGCCCAACTGTTCCAAAGCATGTGGCCACATATTAAGACAGTCAGTATGCTACCAAGAAACACGTGAGGTCAAAGGAAAACTATTTATTCTATTTTTCTTGCTATTTTTAAGAAAATATTTTTTCTACAGTAGTGATGAAATAAAATTTTAACCATGTTCTAGGCTTTTGATTGTGACTGCAGCAGCATTTTATGTATTTAAGTGTTATTCGGGGTGTTAGTGTATGTTAATAATAAAGAAGTAGGAGGGATATTATTTATGCAAGGATCTACATTTATTCCTTTTCCTTTCCATATCTGAACTGCCCAGTGCCTGGCTTCTGGAACCTGTGCTGTTTCTGCACCAGTGCCTAAGGTTTATTTGGGGAGGGGAGAGAGAAAGGCTGCTAATGGTCTCCCAGAGATAAATGAAATTGCTGATTTAGTCAAGCTCATTCTTGACCTTGACACAAGATGGGACAGGCAAAGGGAAGAGCTCAAAATAGAGCAAGTGTAAGAAAGGAAGATCAAAGGAATGCTCAGGTCTGGCCAGGACCCCCCCTACATTCAGCTAACACCTGGCTGAGTTAGAAAACATGACCAGCCCAACCTTCCTGTAGGAGCCGATTGAAGCTGTCAGCTCCCGGCTTGTCACCCACTGCATCAGGAGGCCCCTGGGCTGCCACAAGAGCCCTAATTAGGCAGAAATGGCACTTCGGCAACTGACCCGCCAGGACCTTTGGCAAAGCATTTAACATCATTAGTTAACATTTTTATTAAAAAAAGTGTGAATGTAAATGAACAGCCAATGCATTTCAATAGGGTTTGTCGGTGGCATTGCACGCCCCCCCACTCTCCCAACCACACACACACTTTTTTGCATGAATAGTTCACTTGTTTTCTCTAAAGGGGGATGGGGAGGTAGAGACTGTTTTTCAAAGGGAACGAGACACGTTCAAAGCAGAAGCAAGGTCTTAAACAATCAGACACAAACTCTTGCCTTTTGGGAAGCGTGTTGGGGAGTGAACAAACAGCTAAATGCAATCCTACCTGCAACATGCCTACGGGGACAGCTGAAAGGGAAGGCAGGCATAACCCACACCTGAGCGCAGAGAGACAAAATCACATGTTCACCTGATTGTTCTAAGGGTATTCATTGTGTTCTTGTTCTTTTCTGTTACATCCAAGAATAGGTGCCTAATCCAGTAAGCCTGCAACCCTTTGCCACAGCCTTCAAATACTACGGCAGCGTAAAAGAATGAACATCTAAGAATATACTGTCCTCCTCTTTCTTTGTAATTTCTTTATTCATTGCACATTACCTTTGACAGATTACCAAAAAATACCACTCAAGCACATTAGCAACCTACCTTAATTAAGTCCCCACTAGCAGCAGTTTATCTGTGAAAAGTTATTTGTTAATACAGAAGAGTATGCAGCTTTGAGGCAGTTTATTAGTGCTCCATTTTTTTTCTCCAGGTTATTTATCAATGCCTGCCCAAAATCCTGGGACAGATTTTGGAAATAATAGACACGTGAAAATTAAATTATTACAAATACACTTCCTAATAAAGAGCTGGACAGGACTTGGAAACGTGATATTTTATGTCTCCTTCCTATGAACATCCCCCAATCCAGGTAATTTTTATTTTCTCTGAACCCATTATCTCCTTCCTCCTCCAATAGAAGCTACAAAATTCAGCACCAGGGCTGATTCCTTAGGCCAGATAAAGACCATATTACCCCAGATTTTGGAATTTTCTCCCTCAGTCTATAACAGCCATATGTTACCAGCAGCACTTTTTTCCCCACCAAAGAAAGTATTTTTTCCTTTGTTAGGAAATCATTCCATTACATTCCATGTACATTCCATGTACATTCCACTACATTGCATCTACATTCTAGCTACATGGCCTATCATTTATGCTTTCTAAATCAAGTACAAATGTAAGAAGAGATTAAAATGGATCTCTCACAATTTGGGAGTCAGGTACTGAAGATACTGGTTCAAACCCCAACTCATCAGTCTTGCTCTGAAGCCCATGGAAGTTTATGCTTTTTCTCAGCATCTAATTTTAAAAAATGAAATAATAATATTATCATTTTATCACACATTGGCCTACCCAGAGATTCAGTCTCTGCCTGTTACCAAGTCATGTATATGCCATATCAGGGGAGAAAAAAAAAACAAAAAAAACAAAAAAAACCACCAAAAAGACCAACCACCCTAAACTTGGCTATGCATCTCTCCTGGTCTGGGCTGGGAGAGAGCTCATTTGCTTCCTTGTAGCTGGCACAGTGCTGGGTTTTGGATTTAGCATGAGAATAATGCTAATAATACGCTGATGTGTTTAGTTGTTGCTAAGTAGTGCTTACTCTAAGTCAAGGACTTTCAGTTTCCCATGCTCTGCCAGTGAGGAGGTGATCAAGAAGTTGTGAGGAAGCACTGCCAGGAAATGACCCCAACTTGCCCAAGGGATATTCCACACCAGAGAACCAGAGGGATTTGGCCAAGAGCCACTGGTCACTGCAGGGGGATGGGGCAGTGCATGGCAAGCAATTGCATTGTCTATCACTTGTTTCTCTTTCATAACTGCTCTGGAATCCATAGATTATGTCATTACATTCTTACTCCCTTTGTGTGTGTATCTATACACAAACAAGTGTTTGCATTCTCTTTTTAAACAAATATGTGTAGCCTTTGAAACAACACAGAATTCTAGATCTACATTTTTAAAGCACAATACTAAGTTTAGAAATCCCTGTCAGAAGCCTGGCTTGATCTTTTGACTCAGCTGTTGGCAGCAAGTGAGCAGGTAATTTTGGCAGCATTGAAATAATTTTTTTTACCAGTGAATTAACCAAAAAAAAAAAAAGTCCACATCTTTCTTTCTAGAACAGAAATAAGATGAGATAGATATTTTAAAAATGTATTTGTTAACGATACTCATCTGGTGACTTCTCTATGCTTATGATGCAGGTTTTTAGCTTGAAAACAGCATTAGGAAGAAAAAAAAAAAAAAAAAAAAAAAAAAAAAAAAAAAAAAAAAAAAAAAAAACAACAACAACAACAACAAAAAAAAAAACAAAAACCAAACCAACAACCTCCCCCCCAAAAAACCAACTCCTTGGGGATTGCCCAAAAAGCAAAATCATACAAGGCTCAGGAAGTTGGTAACTGTAAAGAGTCTATATGTGACCCCTTTTCCCATCACATGACTATTTTCCAGTCTAGTTCTTCAGTATGGCTTCTCCTCTCCTGCTGGGAACTCGAGGGGTGGGTGAAGGGAGAGAGAGGTGACAGCTTATTGAAAAGCCAGTGCTCCCTGCCTAGTTTTGGCACATTTTCTGCAGGTGCCTCGCACTATAGCCACAATAGGCTCTGGAAGAGAGGATTCAGACCTGTCAACAGCTACAGGAGGCAACCGCACGGCTTTGTCTTACAGGCTAACTTCATTGTCTGCTGTTCTGAGCCCTGCAGCACAGGCACCCGTTAATGAGATGAGCCCCTTTTCCCTCCATTTGTTCCTCCCTCTGTTTCTCTTGCCTCTCTGTAATGATTTAACTTGATCGCATTGGTTGCTTTGTAGTGGGGATTGCTCCAACAATCAGATAAGATAATTGCCTGTAGAATACTGCTCAGCAACAACTATTACTTCCTTTGCTGAAAATGTCAGAGCAATTGAAAGCTCTTAGTGAAGTTCAAGAACAAGGAGGTAGAGAAGAGGCAGTTCCTATATAGGTACCTATCTGTGTATATTTAGCAAGTTTTCAGTGCCCAGCTCTCCTGGGTGATCTTACTTTATAAGCAACACTTTGAGCATACTTTATATTTTCATGACTTTTAAAACAACCTAAGCAATGTAAACATACACACCAAGTATGTCTCACATTTACTTCAGCTTTGCAAAACAATATTATAGAATTGCCTGGTTTGCATTTCCCCTAATTCCTATTCGATTTCTAGAGACCAAACTTATGCAATTTCTTTTTAATCTTAAAATTTAATCTTAAAATATTTTCTTTATACAAAAGTTTCTGAGGTGGAATGACAGCTGTTAGAAAAGTGACATACCAAGAGAAGGTAATTTAAATATTGTGCTCCAAATGTAAGTACAATTAAAATACCAGAAATACTTTGGGCCACTATTTAATTCACTTCACCTGAAACACACACTGTCACTGCCAAAAACCACGTGATGTTACGCCCTGATGAACAATTCAAGAGCACACCCACAGACATAATGCTTTTTATCACTAAAGTATACAGCCTCTAGAGATTTTGTATGACATCAAGATCTCCATTTATTTGACTGACAGGGAAAATAAGCAAGAAAAAAACCACACATGCAAAAATTTACTCACAGCACAATTGGAAAAACTGCACAAAACCTCATCCTTTATCCTTTTCCATTTCCAATTTTTCCTATACTGAGTATGCACTGTCAACAATAATACACCATCACATAGCCATAGCCATCAATTCTATTTACTGTGAATTTCATAAAGAAAAAAATAGCTTTTGAAAGCTTCTTAGAGTTCTGTGAAAAGAGTAGAGAGCTGAATCAGCAGCTGGATCATTACAGGCTATTCATATGCTGAGTTGCTGAGGAACCAACATAGGGAAATTCCTTATTCTTTGGAGAGGAACTCCAACATAGGCAACTATATGACAGTTGTTTTTTGTAGCATCACAGGATTACAGCACCCAAACCAGTGACTGATATCTGGAAAGACACAGGCCCCAGTCTTCCAATATTATTCAACCAAACTTACACTAGTTTAACTATGTAGAGAGTGAGATGTACAGCTTGTTTATACATTGGATGTTTCAGAATCTGAACACTATTTTAGAGCTAATTTCATGGTTACATTTTGCTATATAAAGCTACGTGCTGTAGGGCCTCTCCTTGAAAATTTGAATTAATCATAGTGTGGGTATCCAATTAAACTAAACACTGATTTTTGAAGTCCATTTTATAACTTATTCTGAATTACTTAGAGGCTGGATGATAAGTTTGGTAGTAGTGAAGTAAAAGAATTCTGTAGACATAGGAAATATAATTTCCTCTTATTCTTTTCATGAGTATAGTTTGAAAACTTGATCATTGCAGGAGGCACTTTTTTTTGTTTTTAATAGTGGCATAACTTGTTTATCAAAATTAAAGTTGAAATTCTACCTAAAACTTCAACATGAAGAACTGTCATAGAGGAAACTGAGAGTAACTGATCTCTCTTTGTGTCTGAAGCTTAGGCTAGCAGTCTGACTCTGGAGCCCTTGACAAAAACTCACACTTCTGGAGGAAAGCTGGAAGTGGTAATTGCTACTGATGCTTGTCCTGAAACAACTTGGCCTTTGAATGAACTCCCTTTACAGGGCAGACTAGTGCAGGAGCTTCACAAACACTTCATGACAGTCCTGGAAAAAATGATCCTTTATAAGCAGGAAACAAAAAAGAGAAGCTCTGCTATCTTCTGTCAAGGAGCCAGGCAATTTAAGATGTTCCTGTGCTCTTTTTCTTGATTCTCATCCTCACAGAATGTGGGTAGCATTAAAACAGAATTGAGAGCCATGTTTATTAAGATGTTTTGCTGCAAGCAGGCAGTAATCCATCTCAGATTTAAGCCTAAAAGCCTTTCAACTTGTAGATCACATGCTTGATATACACGAGGTGAGGAGTAGGTGATCCAATAGCCCTTTGTGGATTTCAGCTTGTAAGTGCCAGGATAGCATTTAACTTTGAAAATAGAGCAATAGTAAGCACTTCTCAAAATAATTTCATTGTGTCACCTACTTATACACAGAATGTTCTAGTCTGTGTGTGATGGACTGCTTCTCTCCCCATGCATGGAGCAGATAACTGAGAATTAATAAACTGGCACAGTCAGAAAACCTGAAGGTTTTACACTCTCACAAAGGCAACTGTGTACACTTGGTACTACTCTTGGGTTAATCACTAACCATCAGCAACTGACAAAAAATACATCCTCTTTCTTTGACAAATGATGAATTTATGATGGATATTTGGGCACATTAGGTGTAGTGAATATTTCCTGGTTGGAGCCTGAGTTTTACACACAGTCTTTCTCATCAATTTAAGTGCATTTCACAAAATGCATACAATTCAAATTTACCATCTTCTTCCTGTTCTACAAAGTCTTCTGTCAAAAATCTCCTTTTCTCACTCCTCCCCTCATGTTGTTTCATCAGCTATTTGTAAGAAATGGAGATTAGAAAGCAGCAGATCTGTATAAAATTAAAGGTACATTCCTATCAGTGCAACAGACAGCAGTAGACAATACTTTCAGTGGATAAAAAGCATATTTTCTAATAAATAATACATCCTGACAAAAATCTGACACTGAATTCTATTCTTCAGCACAATTCCAGTTATGCTCCATTGAACCATAACTTGTCTTACACTAATATAATGAAATACACCATATCAATACACCATAACCAAACAGGGTTGTGCAATTCCATCAGTGCAATTAATGCAAGAAAGAGAAGGACTTACTGGAGTGAGTCCTGTGCAGGGCACAAAGATGATTAAAGGGCTGCAGTGTCTTTCATAATGGGAGAAGCTGAGACAGCTGGAACTCTGCAGCTGGAGAAGGCTAGGGAGGCTCTCCTCAATGTGTATAAATACTTGATGGGAGGGAATGAAGAGGAGAAGCCAGACTCTTCTTGGTAGATCCCACTGGCAAAACAAGAAGAAATAGGCACAAATTAAAAAATAGCACATTTAGTGTAAGACAAGAAAATAATTTTCACCATGAGTGCAGTCAAACACTGGAGAAGGTTATGGAGTCTCCCTCTGGGGACATTCCAAACTTGACTGCACATGGTCCTGGGCAAACTTGACTGGGCCCTGCCTGAGCAGGTGAG
The DNA here is from genome assembly GCA_013389925.1 of Aegithalos caudatus. Classification (NCBI taxonomy): domain Eukaryota; kingdom Metazoa; phylum Chordata; class Aves; order Passeriformes; family Aegithalidae; genus Aegithalos; species Aegithalos caudatus. The sequence continues at coordinate 729,924 of WEIU01020637.1, read as the reverse complement.
ATGGGGTAGATGATCTCAGAAGGATTCTTCCAACCTAAATGATTGTGAATCTCTAATTTACATCATAGGATAGCTTTGGGAAAGAAAGATCAAGTTTTGTGAAAATTCATTTCAAAGCAGCACCCTTGTGCTCTAGGAATCTGAAATGCTAATATTAAACATATTTTCTTCTGAAAATCGTCATGTTAATTACCCCATTTATTTCACTGAGTTTTCAGTTGTTCAGTTGAACCAAGAATATTTTCCAAAACCAAGCCACATTCAGAAATAGAATATTTCTACATTGGTCCATATGTGTTTGAATTTTGAAGCATTTTTATCAGTGAATGCAGGTTTTGTATTAGAAATATTCACTATCTCTATGTTTGTATCAGCCACTGCCTAATTTTAAAAAACAGAGATACTTGAAATCTGAACTAATCCCTCCTGTGCAAATGCACCAATGCCTGGTTATTGCCCCAAGAGTCACATCTCTTCCAAAACACCACAAACCCACCAGACTGACCTCGTGGTCATGGAACTCTTTAATTTCCAGCCTTTCTGTCAGAAATGCTATGCATTTACAAGTGTCATCGATTTTCAATGGAAGTCAAAGGTGCACAGGCTCACTCAAAATCTACTGCTTTGAGACAAGCCACACAACGAGCTTCTAATGGGATTCTCTCAGTAGAAAAAATTTATAAAAAACAGTATTTCATGCATGAGTACATCCCCAAGCACTAATGCCAGTCAATAGATTCTTTTCCTGCAAAATAGGGTATATTTCATTGCATAAGCTGGATGTCATTCAAACATATGTCTGAGTGTCTTATATGGAACTGTTAATATTATGTATTCTGCAGAAGTCAGACTTTGAAACAATCACAGACTTTTTACAATCACATCTCACTACAAAAATGTGTACAGAGTATGTAAGATCATGATTTCCTTTTTTTTTTTTTTTTTTAATTAACTAAATGAGTCTTGAAGCTAAGAAAACAATTAAAGATAACAACACAAATAGGGAATTTTGCCTCCACAGCTCACACAGCATTTCCCTAGCCCCAGGGTAACTACTTAAAACTTGTGTGTAGCAAAAAAGGGACCAAAATGGTTATAAATGTCATGTGACTTTCATAAAAGATATGAAAATTTTGCAGAGTTGTGTAAAAATACCACAAGTTAAAAAAAAAAAAAAAAA
>WEIU01020637.1:706718-723014 GCA_013389925.1 Aegithalos caudatus | reverse complement strand
AAAAAAAAAAAAGATTTCTAGTGTGGTCTTTGATGGGAGAGTGGCTATGGAATTGAAACATTTCATTCCATCTTACACTGTTTCCCGTCTCCAAGTGTTTTGCCATCATCAGTGGAAGGGACTGGAACTGGTAAAAGCTTTCCTTGCTTTGCTTGGTAGTTGGCACGTTCCTCTTCTTTGTAGCCCTAAGTGATCTGTAGTTCTCCCACTTGGTAAGCTGTGGTTTGGTGACTTTCCAGTACCAGACTAAATAATGAAACGAGTAAGGAGTTTGTATAAACCACAGGTAAAAACATAATCCTTTTTCTAAACCAGCATTAGTGTTTATTAACTACGAGCAGAGACCCAAATGTATTGAATTATTGATAGTTCATCAAATGTATTGAAGTATTGATAGTAATTACTGAGTTATTGAAATATTGATCGTTCATTGGGGCCATTAAAGACCATGTTGGAAGAAGAATGAGGACTCTGCCTACCAGAAATCATAGTTTCCACCTTTCTCACAGGGCTCAAAGCTTGCTGGAATGTATAAATCATAGAACAATAGAATATTCTGAGTTGGAAGAGACCCCTAATGGATTTTTTCAGTGTTGGATTTGATTGTAAGGTATTTCATGGAATAAAAGCCTTGTTGCCTGGAAATTGACTTTTAATTCAGTTCTCTCTCTTTCATTTAAGGCTAACTACCTTTCTAAATTTTCAAAAGCTCCAGTAATATGCAAATTAGTTGGAAGAAAAGTTTTTGATGGAGTTGGTCAGCCAACATTAGAAGTAGAAGTATACTGTACAGTTAAAAACTACGAGAAGGTATGAGCTGCTTCTTCTTGTTTTATTTATTTTACTAGGACAGTGTCTGAGGAGGTAACTATTCTCACATCCCAAGGAATGTTTTATTTTCCATGTTCATGACAAGATATAAATCCCTGTGCCTCAACAGTTGAGTGTTGTAACTTGGAAAAAATAGTCAGTGGCAGCAGCTATGAAAACTGTAGGAATTAGTCAATATTTTGTGAGTGGGATCTGATAGTGTATCTTTGTATATTAAATTTTTTTCTGTCTTAATGATCACATAGGTTTTTCTTATACCCCACATCAACCTTGTATGTTCAGTTTCATTTAGTCTTTTTCTTTAATTTTCAGATCTTCATGTTTCCCTTTGTGTGACACTTTTAGAAAAATACAGTACAGGTGACAGACAGTACAGATAGAGGCACGTCTTTCACACTGAGCTAATTGGGTGATGTGGGTGACAGTAAAGTCAAACATGCCCATTTAGCACCTGCAATGCAGAATTGATGGCTCATCTCTTCCCCAACCTGAAATATTCAAATTACATCTTCACAGCTCTAGCTATTGTGGAGTAATTATTTCTACTTACCCTCAGTAAAACTCTGGTTCACTTAATTCTTGAATTACACATAACCTCGTAGATACTCACAGGATGTAAAGTTAATACTGTTAGGCAACTGTGGGAAATTTGATAAATTATGTCCTCCTTGAGTGAATTTGCTTAATATCATTTGTTCTTCATCAGTACAGAAAGGTTTGAATTATCTAAGACAAAAGTAACTGATTATGAGGGATGGCATTAAACATGAATGCTGATGAATCATGGTACAACAGGCTACCAACAGCTGCAATAAAAGGTGTCCTAATGACTGTATGGTCCTTAAAATAACTCCTTTCTATTCTGATAGCATAATATATGTATAAGGCAGATCTGTCAGAGGGGATTTGCCTATGTAGTTATAATTTTAGGTCAAAAAACTTTAATAATGTCTGTAATTACCAAAGTATGAGAGCCTAAAAAGAAGGTGCTGGATGAGAAAAGACAAGTGGAGCAAATAGATTGGGAGATATGTCCTTGTAGAGTTGGTAAGGACATACTTCTTAGTCTTTCAAATGACATTTCCAAGTTAGAAATTAAATAGTGTTTTAAACCTTTTACATTGTTTTGCTTTTGGTTTGTTTTTTGTTTGTGTTTTTGGTCAGTTGGTTTGTTTGTTTTCAGAGGATTTGTTCCACTGTAATGGCTACTCATTCTCAAATACCTGAAAATGCTTTACCTGAAACAATTGAAGCTGATGAGAAAGAAAGAAATGACTCTGTTCATACTGCTGTGGAATGGGTGAATGAATCACTGAACACAATGTTAAGGGACTTGGAGCCCACTGACCAGTGTCAAGCTGATAAGATGCTTGGGTAGGTCTAGCATATTGTGAAAATTATTGCATTTGAATATTTGAAATATCCACCATCAATTCATATTGTAATGAAAGATGTATAATATGCAATGTGTTCTACTTTTTTGAAAATATTTTTAGCATATAGTGTCTGTCTCAGGCCAATTTCACTACATCATTGCCTCCTTTTCATAATTATGATATTAAAAGCATGCTGTTTTGGGCTGCAACACTGAACACAGGCTCTGGCAAACAGACCTAATTGCCTTCCACATGGACTAGATTTGGGAAAACCTTGATAAAGGGAATAAGGACTCAGTTGGAAAGTGAGTCTAAATGGGATTTTAATGCATTGTTTACTTTATGTATCTCACATACTCAGTTTGCCTGAATGGGCTTTCTGTGACCCATGGGAGAAGATTTCACTTCATGCATGTAATTGAAATTCAGCCACCTCAGGGTTTGCAGCCACACAATAACCAGAGTACAACTCACCTACTGTCTTAACCTAGGCCAGGCTGCTGGATGTCATGGAGCCCTGACAGGATCTGTTACTCCCCATGCAAAGGAAATAAATCCCTCGTGCTCAGACTCTCTGCTCAGAGCTGACTCTCAAACCACAGTGGTTTACAAAGCATGTGCTAAGGTTTGCAATGCTTGCTGGTGGTGCTTTTTGTTCCATCAGTGCTGCAGATGAGTACCAAAAAAGAACAATATGATAAATTTATGGACTTCTCCGGCTTCACACAGGGCATCTATGGCAGAATCTCAAACACAAGCACTTAATCTACCTCCTAGCCTGTTCTTTACCCTTCATCACATCTACTTGTCACATGTCTAATAATATTTTAACCCAGTAATTTTTATGCCTCTTCCCTCAGTGAATACTTTGCTAACAAAGAAAGAAAAGAAGAAAAAAAGGAAATTGAAAAGCAAGAGGAAGAAGGACAAGAAGGAGAAGAAGAAGAAGAGAAAGAAGAACCAGCAAAAGTCAATCCTGCCCCTGCTTCGCATGCTCCAGTCCCAAAATCTAAGCAAAAAAAGGGAGGAAAAGGTTTTATTTCATTTGATTTTAATGCTTTCTGCAATACAGATATTGATAAAGGTCCTAAAACACACCCTGTCTCATGTTCAAAGGGTTTGGTTACTCTCTCCTGACCTTTTTGATCACAGCAGTTTCTGCAGCAAAATGAGGGAGGGGAAAATTCAGTTTCCTCATCATTCACATGCATTGGTTGAACAGAGTTTCTGCCTTTGTTTTACAGTTGGTTTAGACAGGAGGTTATTATTCTTCAGTGAGGAATAAGAATGGAGGAGGATGCAAATGAAGAATAAAAATGAAAATGATAAGGAAAGAAAAGGAAATCACAGAACTGAGTAGTAAAAAAGAAATAGAATTAAGATAGAAGCTGAAAGCGATTGAAAGAGGAAGGAAAGTTTCCTTCTAACGCTGAGAAAAGGAGGAAATACAGAAAAAATCAAAAGAGAAAGAAGAGGGTGAGATGGGAGTGAAGGATAGTATAGAGTAAAAGGAAGTAAGCAAACATACTCCTAGAGGAAAAAGGAAAAAAATGGTGTGAGACTAGAAAAACAAGGTAAAAATACATGGCCAAAACCAAACAACCCAAAGGAAAAAACCACAATATGTTATTTCCACCTATACGTTAAACTCAGAAAAAAAGGGTTGTTGGCAATTGTTGGAAGGGCAGAAATTTTTGGCAAATTATTATTTCTTATCAGATTAGTTGCAACTATCATCTACTGTGAGTAAAAACCCTCCCATTTCATATGTTGGATGTGTGCACAGTACACTCACCTTTGACCTGAGATTCTGCAGTTGTCAGGTCCATGCAGATATTGTGGTGTATTTGATACTTCAGTCAAGCTTCTGCTGATGCATCTATTATGTGTTTTCACTAATTGTGACATTGACTGTAATATTGTTGTTAGTCTCAGTGCCTGACTATTTGGAGCCAATATCAAACAATCCCTAATGCAGTGGTTCTTGGGAATCAGATCACTTATTGCAGCTTCAGCAGGTGCTCCCTGTAAGTGTTTGTGGAAGCACTACAGACAATAAATATGGTAGTGGGAACTGCCTGGTTTAAAGCATTTTGGACAAAGTTATTGTATCTGAAAGGGAAATAAATTCTTATGGAAATTTAATGTGTAATATTTTAAAAGACCTGTTTGGGAATTCCAATTGTAATAGGCCTGATTTTTTTTTCACAGTCATTATTAGAAGAAATCAAGTATTTGTATTCCTAATGTGGTTATAATGTAATCTTCCATTTTTAATGCAAAATCTGAGCATTTAAGGAGCACAATGAAGACTGAAAACATGCTTTTGAAAGGAACCTGAAAAATGATATAATGTTATTGAATTCAAACACAGATAAATAAAAATACATATTTCAGTGTCTGAAAGATCTCCAAAAGAAACAGACTTGAAATACATTTGAAACCAGAGTAAGAACAAATGCTCTGCTTACCTGTAAGGTCATTCCATATAAGACAGCTGACAGAATTAAGTTTTTTAAAAATAAATTGTTTTTTAGTACATTGAGTACACACTGAAATGACAATGCTGTATTTACTCACATAACTCCAATCCACAAGCACATGTTTAGAACCAAGAAAATACCCAGCCACTGCTGTCTGTGTTGTAGGAAAGAAGGTGTTAGTGGAAGTGAAACCCATCCCACCTGCAGAGCCTGCTGAGCCAGTGCTGTGTGGCAGCCTGGCCATTGGGGGAACATCACTTGCCATAGCAAAAGCTGCAGCCACCATTCTCCACATCCCTTTGTATTTATACACTGCACTGCTGAAACACAACCAGGTACTTGTGGCTTTTGTAATTGCCTTTGTTTTGTCCCACTTATCATAATTATTGCAGCCAGTTGTGACAGTGTTATTAATTTGCCTCATAGAACACACCCTTAACTCCATTGCCTGTGTTCAGAGTTTTTGAATCCTGTACCATAACTAAAATATGTCATAAATTATTCTGATTTTTACGTTTTTGTTTTCACCTGGCACTCCCAATTACAGGAGTCACCTAAAGAAATGACTCTACCACTCCCAATGGTTACTCTGTTGAGCTGTGAAAAAAATTCACCTACAAAACTGAAATTAGTCAAAGAAGTTATGCTTATACCACCAGCTGAGTTATCATTCAAACAGGTACTGTTTCCTTTTTTATATAAATGGATTCTATAGACATCACACTAACAACAAATGTACATAAGTATATAGGTCTTTCCAATATAGTCCTTACAAACTTATTTTTTCATTTTTTGTTAGCATACAAGGCCAATGTTTTAACAGAAGTTAGGCATAATTGTAACACTAATAACATTAAATTAAGTAAAAAGATGATTTAAAAGAAGAATCATGAAGATTTAAGTTAAAAATGGATTTTTGTATAGAGGAAAAAATCAGTGCATTGAAGAAGATGTCAAGGAATTGTGTTACACATTAATAGATTTTGCATTTGTAGATTATAAATATTACCAGTTGTTTGATATAGCACACAAAACAACAAAACCCATAACAAATTCACAGGAAAACATAAAATATTTGGGAATAAGTTGCTTTAAAATGAAATTGTGACACTACAAGAGAATACAAAGAGCATGAAGGAAGGGTGAGACAGATGGGATCAGCCCTCTCTCTTTTTCTTTAGCCATGTGTTGCATTAAAGAATGTATCTGCACAAGAACACCAGGCTGTTTGTCCTGTGTTGTTGCCAGCTGTGAATGACTTCTACGCCCTTCAGAATTCCTTTCCTGGCACAGTTTGAGAAAATCTGAAATGTCCTTATGAATTTCACACTCAACATTTACTAGCTCAGCTGAAAAGGAAAAAGAGCCTTGCATTAAAAGCAATGAATTCATTTAATTGCTGTGTTCCCCAATGTTTAAAACCACGACAGTGATTTTTTTTCCTGCTTTTTGGAAGTATTCTGAAGGTAAATGTGCTCAGTCTTGTCAGAGTGTAGGATATCTTAGGCAGAGTCACAACTGGGAACAGGGATTATCACCTTCCCACTTCTCAGATATAAATGCAGTCCCAGATATTTTTTACTTTTTAGGTATCTGAAGGGCTACTTTTGTGGAGGAGACTTGACATCCCATAATCAAATATTCCTGCTCATTCCACTGCTACTAACCCTTTATCATTGGACTCTTGACTGCATTTTGTGGATGGAGAGATTGTGTTCAGGCGTCTGTAATGGTTTGGGCCTTTTTGAAGACTTTATATTAAAATTTGCATTTAGAATAAGTGTTGTCTCTCTTCTGATTAAAGCTGCTAAAATGAACTAATATAACTTTATTTTGGAGATTACTGTTGTTTAATTTCAGGGCATAGAAAGAGTTCTGGATGTTCAGAAAGAAATGACAAGACTGTTGGAGTCTCCAGGCAGAACGGTACAATATAAAAATCATGTTCTTACAGTGAGATGTTTTTATTTTTCATTTGATCTTTTTACTACCACTGTCCTTCTAAACATCCCCATAGAACATTTAGCCTGTTCCTGTTACAGGCTCATGACACAGGATAGAGGATGTGTTTCTCTGACAGATGAATAAAACATTGACCATTTGGTGATACTAAATTAGAAAATTTAGAACAAAACATTGTTCTAAGCATAAGGCATTCTGTTTACCTGAAGGAATATACTGGGAGTGAATGGTATCAGAGGGCATCTACAATATATATTCTGACCTTGCTACACCTCTCACAAACAACAGATTTTATTAATATACAGGTACTGTTACTGTAGCAGTAAATCAGTCTCAGTGTGTGCATGTGCTTTTTGGAAAGCAATGTTGCTGTGTACAGAGTCTAGATTCTCATTTCTGAGATGCCCTGTATTTTTGATGGGCTGGGTGAGAATGCCTTGAAAACCAAATGATGGTGGGACAGATGTCCAAGCAGAAATAAACATTTTAAATGAGTAACCACCACAAAATAAAACTATTAAATAGAGCTATTCCCTAATGGAAATAGTTACAATCTCTTTTGACCAAAATTCAGTCCTTTTCCTTTTCTTTTTCTTTTTCCTTTTCCTTTTCCTTTTCCTTTTCCTTTTCCTTTTCCTTTTCCTTTTCCTTTTCCTTTTCCTTTTCCTTTTCCTTTTCCTTTTCCTTTTCCTTTGTCATCTTTGTATTTTTCCATGGAATTGATTTCTATCTGCTTTCACTCCAACAGCCTGGTCTACAAACAGACAGTAAGAAAGGGAAAGCACAAAAAGCTCTGGTAAGAAAAGAGATTTTAACTCTAAGCCTTCAACAAGGTATTAACAGCAGCAGGGAACTTAAAATGTTCCTAGGAAAGGAAGCATTAATCTACATTGCCATTTTGGAAAGGTCAAGGCAAGCCTTAAGTATTCCAAATACTCATATTTTACATCATAATTTAGATTCTTGTGGCTATACCTTCCCTTCCTGGGGGACAGTAGAGCACATAGGGGGAAATTACTGGGATCTGGTCATTTTTCTCATATAGAAATCCTGGTAATTGATCCAAATGAGCATTTTGCAGGCCTGTAGCACCAGCAGAGAGCTTTTGATCTTGTAGACCATAAAACTGTTACCTGTCAGACTTGTGGATTGTGCTGTTTCCTTTTCCTGGGAGCATTCAGTGCCCAGGTCCTGTCTGAGGTTACAGATAATGGCAGATACAAACCAGCAGCTAAAGGGCAGCACTCACAATATTGCACAGGACATTCTTTTATATGGCTCAGATGATCTTTTCTATCCCTTGAAAACCAGTAGTTTGTCGATGAGTTTTCCAAATAGTGGGATGGAAATGCCATGCAGGTTTTGCTCTTGATTCTGAGATGATTTAAATATTGTGAGGTGAGAATTGTTACTGTTGTGAAGCATAAAAAAGGATGAACAAAAGCTTTCCTATTTTATTGTTGCTTAAACAACAAAAAAATCATAATCATTAAGATGTTGGCCAATGTTTTCCTGGTGGGTATTTTCCATATTAGTACCAAAATATGTACTGCAATTATAAGTTAGAATATTTCTGTAAAAGATACACAAGGAAACAATGCATTAGAGTCTCTGAAAAAAATCCATTTATTTCAGTAGGAGAAAACTAAAGGAGACAGTAGTGAAACTGAATTTAAAATTGATAAAAGCACCAACTTTTTTGTGAGGGAAAAAAGGAGATATGACAAAGTAGGCAGTGAAGAAGAACTTATTTAGGTTACAGAAGTAAAAACTAGAAAGAGAAAAATGTTTTTATACAGATAAACAATGCTTTTAATAGAATGTAACAAGGCACAGCCTATGGACATCTTGAAAACCACATCTAACTGCAGATGTAACCTCTGTCTGAAGGGCAGGAAGACTGCAGCAATTTTTGTTATTGCTGCATCTCTATAATCCCAAATTCCCAGACTTAACAGTTAAAAATCAGTATTTGGAAAACCTACAGAAAAACCGACAACAGAAGGAAATAGGTGAAATATTTGCTCAGAACAACTCTGCTTGTGGCTGATGTCCAGCATTGCTGTCCCTGACGCAGCTGGGACTGGAGGTATTTCCCCTCTATAAAATTTGTTCCTCCTAGAAGTCTTGGGAGATTGTTGAAGTTTCTTGAACACTCCCCAGAGTCAGCATCAATGTTGTAGTTGAGGATTAATGAGTAAAAGCTATTTAAAAGTGGAGGCTGTTTTTTTGTGGCAAAGGGTTGGTCCATAGCATAGGAGCATTTATGGCAACCCAGTGGTTGTTAAGAGTGCCTTTAAAATAATTTTTTAAACCAGTGCTAGCCATACAAGACTGAGACCTGCATGACCAGACATATTTCCAAGGACTATTGCTCTCTACTCATTAGCACTTGATAATCCCTCTTTCCTTTATTGTCCTTAAAGATGCCAAGGAGATTCCTGAGAACAAATTTATAATTTGATGACTAAATGCAGACTGAAATGAAAATAAAAAAACCCCATTAATATGTCTAATATATATGTTTGTAAATAAAGTGATTATTTTAGTTTTCCTTTCAGCCACCATCCTCAAAAGGAATATCACACTTAGGCTGCCTGACAACAGGATATGATAGTCTAGAACAACTGCTACTCCTAATGCAAATAGCTTGCAACAATGTAGGTCTGGAGCTAGGAACAGACATGTACTTGGCATTAAATTGTGCTGCTCATGGATTAATGGATTATGTAAGTTATTTTTCAATTTCAATTTTCTTGGGTTTTAAAATAAATGTACCTGTTTGTTAACATTACTTATTTTTACATTCAAACTCACCTGCAAGCTCCTAACTCCATTTTTAAGGTAGCAATCAAGCAAATGGAAAGAATTATCTCTGCATTTATGAATTCTGGTTGAATCTGCTTGTTTTTTCCATTATATTAAGCTACATCTCTTGTTTTCTTCAAACTATCCTAACATTTGCATGTGTCTTTACTATGGTATGTTTATATATACATTATAGCCCATCTCATGATGCATCAACGTTAACTTTTTAATTTCAGTTTTTTAATGCTTACAGTTCTTGCCCCTTATTCCAAGATCAATCAGGTTTTTCTCTAAGCAGAAATAGAAACTTCCAATTCCATGTAGTACCTCATGAGCTTTTGTGTGTTTGGGTGTTCTGTAGTGCCAAAGCTTGCATTACCAGTATCTTTTGTGAAAGCAGTTGTTCTCCTGGCTCTGATAGCTGTGTCCTATACCAGAATGTGCAAAATTGAATTACCAGTAATTCTGTAACTTTCTGTTATTGAACTGTTAAAGCCACTAAAGCAGTGGATATCCTGGCACAATTTCTTAAATTCCCTTAAAATTCCTCCCAGGCTGCAGTTTGTTCCTACCAGAATGATGAGACTGGTTTTAACATGTCAATTTTAAAGGGGAAAGGGGAAAGATCTTGGTTTGGGCACTGAGGGTGCACTCTTTGCCCCAGTGATATTTTCTTTATGAAAAGGAGGAAAAAATCATGGGGTTTTTTTGGAAGAGAAAAATGAGATTTTTTTCATATGAGAATCAATAAAAATGTCAGATATTGCTAACTTTATGCTATAATTGTGTCAAATTGGGAGCGTTGCCTAGAAAATGTTGAAATAGATCTCTCTTCCTTTGGCAGTGGCATTGTTCAGAGACTTTGGCAGGAGCCCACTGGAACCCAGGGTGGCATTTTAGGCAGAGTTTTCTGTAACAATGTGCTAACAACTCAGACACAGAGTGAAGCAGATGATGAGATGCCTCCTGATTGAAGCACACACTGCCTTAACAGACATGTGTCCACTCTGCTTTTCAGGGTCCTACTTTCCTTATCTTTTATGTTTTTTACTTTACTTTCTAGGATAAAGAAAAATATGAAATACTCACTGGAACATTCAAAAGTCCTGATGAGATGGTTGCCATGTATGTGGAAATGATTAATAAGTTTCCTTTTATTATTGCATTAATAGATCCCTTAAGAAAAGAGGTAAGATACCACAGTCCTATAAAAACTGATGGTACTGTTCAGTGGCATATCACTGACCTTTTCTCATTTTTATAAAACATGTAAAATACAAAAATTCTGATTTTCAAGTCTTTAAGCACAAAAATATCACTAGAAAATGCATCTAACAATTTATTTGAATATATTTTATTGGCAATATCCAGTTTTTTCAGTGCTTTTGAGATCATTTCAGATGGAAAATCCTGGCATGAACAGAATACAGTCAGTACACATACCTTAAAGAATTACAAGAATTTGCTTTTTAATCGGATTCTACTTGCTGTTGTTTTGATTACATTTTCGTCTTTATGGACACTATTCAAATTATGAGGTGAAATTGTAAAATTCAAGTGTATTACAGAAATTGATGTGTAATGCAATATTTTATTATAATAAACTGGAAAAGAAAAAAATTGAACATTGTTGTATATTCAGCCAAAGAATCACCAGAATATATCATTGCTGCAGCTCTGTGTAATGGATATTTATAACCAAAGTCCTGTCACTGGCAGCATTGCTTGGCAGAATTTTTCAGGGGGGAATGAGACACCCTGTATTTACCTCTGTGATCAAAGTTAGAGGAGTTAATTAGTGTGGCAAATCAACTACAGCAATAAAGCACAATAATATTAACCATGTTATCAAGCTATAGATGGATGAAAGAGATTGTATTAATACATAAGGGTAAATTTCCATGTGTTAAAGAAAAGAATAAAAACTTAATTGCTGCAGAACCTACAGTTGTCAGCCAAGATTCTGCAGTTACACAACTTCATAAAAATTTGCTCTTCATGTCAAATTTCACTTTATCTTCTTAAAAATAAATGCAGGGAGTTCATTTTCAAGAACAAAACACAAAGACTGTGATTGAAGGGAGAAGCAAAATGATGTTGACTCTGTGAATCTGCCCAGTGCCTGTATCAATAATTCTAAAACTGATGAATTGCAAAATCTGATTCTGTCCTTAACTGGAAGTTTAAAAGTTGATTTTCTGAATAACTGTGTTTAGTATTACCTCACTCTGGTTAGCCTTGCCTCCCTGTGTTGTTTCAGTCTGACTCTCTCATTTACTATATTCCAAAACACCAGGTTAGTCCCCACTCCTGCCAGGGCTGCAAATTCCCTTGAGAATTCTTAGGAAGGAAAATATTTGCAAGATAAGAATCAGCCAGAGAATTACAGCAGACAGTGAAGTGCAGTTGGGAACTGAGTACAGAGTTCAGGGAAATCCCTCTCCTCCTCCTCCTCCTCCTTCTCCTCCTCCTCCTCCTTCTCCTCCTCTTCCTCTTCCTCCCAAATCTCCAAGGTTTACCCATGCCACATCTTTGCCCTTGATAATAGATCCTTGAGGATTAATTCTGGTACCAATTCAATAATTCATTGCCAGACACCAAAACACTTCGGTGCTTAAATTTAAACATTTGTTCGGATGTCAAAAACTTCATTTTTCCCTTCTGCACAGGCTTGAAATCCATCCAGAAATAGCCCCTGATGTTGATTGCAAATAGATAAGTACAAAAAACTGATCCACAGACCAAGAATAACCACTGGCAGAATTATGAAGTAGAGATGTTTTTAATGTGAGAACTTTGCATTCTACAGACACAAAGCAAGCAAATTAATTCGTCAATTTCTTCTTTCAAATTCTTTACATCTCCTTGTCCTTTATTTAGCCTGGACCATGTACCGTGTGGACAATGCATTAAAATAAAGAAACAAAGACCCTGAAAAATGGAGCTTTGCTAGAAAAGAGAGCATTGTATACTGCTGTTCCCTCTGGGTCCTGCCATTGAGTCTATGTCTCCTGTTCATTATTTTATGTTCAAACAACTTTGACATTTGAAATATTAACACAAGAATTAGTCCTTTGAATAAACCAATAAAAAATTATTTTATGGTCCATCAAAATGAAATAAATTTCAGGAGGGAAATCAAAATAGCAGAAGCCTAGACTTAATTTAAATATTTTAAGTATAATTTGTGCAAATAGTGTTGATTAATTTCAGATTAAAATTTATGTTTTCTAGAAAAATCTTAAAACTCCAGGAAAATCCAAGAGGTATGTTCTTCTTAGCCAGGCAGATTTAAAATACAGTATAAAATGTATTATGTTATATGAAGGGCATAATTAGGATTAAATCCAAATTAATATTTTATTTTTACCTCCTCAATTAGAGTTGTCATTCAGTTTACTTTTTTAAACTCTAGTTGTTTTCTCAATTTGTTTATGCAGGACAGAGAACAGTGGAGTAGCATCTGTTGTGCCCTTGGTTCCAAATGCTACCTGATTGCTGAAGATGCTGCCACTCAAATATCCAAACTCAGAACTGACCAAAACATAAACATAGCAACGTGCAGTGGTGTTGTCCTAAAATACATTAACCAAACCAAGGTGTCAGACCTCATAGAACTCACTGGAATTCTGGATGGTGAGTAGAGAGGAGGAAAGGCTGAAACCAAACCCTGCAAGCCACACCTGTAAATAGTACATGTTTTTATTTAATTATTGACACTTCTAATGTAGGAAGCACTTGTCAGAAGAAACTGACATTCAAGTTTTGATTCACAAATCCCTGTCAAAGGGCTTAAAACAGCAGTCAAGGCTTCAGCTATTGTCAGTTAATACACCATGAATGTTTTGAACATGGGTGCCCTTTGACACTGCAGCTAAGTGTCATGCAGTTAGATATCAGAATTAAAGAAAATAAAAGAGATGTGATCAATTCATCTCAATTCTGAATAATTTCAGCATTAATAATTTAAAAATTCAGACACGTACAAACTGTTTAAAATTGCATTTAGATAGATTATCGACTACATATTTTTGAGCCTTTGTGGTAAGTATTAAGAACCTGTGCACCTTCATATGTAAGATTTCTCTTTGTATCACATTTTCTTTATTCATTTTTATACCCAAGGATGGACAAAATTAATATGGCTTAGTTTTTGTCTTGTTCCTTAAAAACACCCAGAGTCGCTGTATCAAAGCGAGTAAATAGCAACTGAAAGATTTCATTCAGTCAGGATGGTAAATTCCTTTTTGAAGAGAAGAAAAATCATTACTATAGTGAGGAACACATTTAAAATAAATAGCACAGTCTGATCAGTGAGAGACAGAGACCAGGACAGGATGTTAGATGTTCCCTTGTCCATTAGCATTCTATTTTATCTGAAAATAAACCATAATGTTAATGTAGCAAATTAATACGGTTTACATTTTTATCAAGTGTGATTTACTCCTGTTCATATTTAAGCTTGGATAGTCCAAGGGTAAAAAAAAAAAAAAAATGATAAGTCTAAACAATTTCTATGTCAAATATATAAAATATACTCTAATGAAGGTGTTCCCTCCCGTTATGTATAGGTCAAAGACATATTACCATATTAGGAAGTCCAGATGGGGAATCTTCAGATGAGAGCCTTGTGGATCTGGTAAGTATTGAAAGCTGTTCAATTGCAGAATTGCAAAAATACTGCTTTTAACATGCACTATTTTTAAGGAGAAAGCCTTTTTGTGCTTGAGAAAGAAACATTTTACAAAATGGGCTTTTTCTAGAGGTGTTTTTTTTTTTTTTTCCCCACAGAGAGTGGTTATTCTTTTGAATTTAAAGAGAGCACACAGGAAATTTGCCAAAGCAGGGAGTATATTCGAAAGTGTGTATGATCCATTTGCTTGCATTAGTTTATAAAAAACGGCGAGTTACTTAAAACATTCCTGCGTAGTAACAACATTTTAAGCAAATATCCTTAACACTACCATATTTAATCTTTTGCAAATAAAATTTCCTTTCACATGCCAGCGCAAATTACTGTTTGCACCCGGCAAATCTTTCACCCAGAGGTTTTATTTCCCCGTTTTTCTCCGCGGAGAGACGAGGGTGTTGAATTAAACTCAGGATACCGTGTTTAATTATTAGGAACGAGTTGAGCTGCCCAAGCGAGGAGTTTTACCCGGGGCTCTCTCTCCTTGCAGGCTGTGGGCCTGGGTGCCAGGTTCCTCAAGTTGGGAGGTCTGGCCCGCGGAGAAAGGGTGGCCAAATACAACCGGCTGCTGGCTATAGAGGAGGAACTGGCCGCGAATGGAGCGCTGCGTACGAGCTTCTTTCTTACTTTGTTTTCAGCCTGCCTTGAATAACGGGCACAAAGATTGGAGGGAGAATGATTGAAACTGCACCCCAGGAGGGAAGCGGAATCAAAAGGCTATAAATAAGGGCTGACAAAAAAAAAACCTAGGATAGCACTTGCCACAATGTATATTGTTGTCCTAATGGATTATCTGTTTACTGAATGTTAAAATAGACCCCTTCTTGAGGAGTAGCCTACATTAAGCTTTTTTTTTTTTCCCTCCCCAGAATTAATTGGTTGTAGTCTTGAAGCCCACGGTGCAAAAGGAACAAAACAAAAAACCATGCATATAATGTGTCGAAAAGCTGCCAAAATGGAATTTTAGGCCAAATACCCCACTTCCCTCGAGGCCTGAAACATATATTGCTAACAAAACTTCATTTCACAACCTTCTTTTGTACGTTACGTTTCCAGCAAAATGTGTTTGGAAAGCTACAATTGCGTGGGTAAGCCTTAAATAAAACCCAAGAAACCCCCAAGCTGACGATGCACATTCAGCCTTACCCACTTGTATGCATCTGCCTGCCTGTTCCAGGATCTGCATCTTCTTTTTTACACTGTACCAAGGCACTGTTAAATGCTTAACAGTTCATTAGTGCCACTTCTCACTTGCTCAGGTATCAATCAAACCAGAATAAAGACATGCAGTCTGAAGGGGAGGCAGAGAGACAAGGAGAGAAAGAAAGGAAGGAAGGGGTTTGTAGGAATTGTATTATGCCTAAGAAAAGGAAACACGAAGCAGAATTAAGTCATTTTACCCTCGTTTGTAATAATTTCCAATATTCTACGCATAGGGTAGCAGCACTTGATATGCACACTATAGAACAAAGTTTTCAGACGAAATTTCTTTTTACTGAAAATATTTTGACCTTTTGAAATCTCCCCCTTGTTCACAAATAACCACTGTAAAAAACAGAAACATAGAAGTTCCTTTTTTTTTTTTTTTTTGCTAATAAAGTAGTTTCACAGAAGGCACTTTTCAAAAATAAGACAGATAATTATAGAACTATGAATTTTAACTGCCTCAGCAGTATTAATATATTCCCTCCTCCAATAGTATAGTCTAAACAAAGGCTCTCGAGTCTGACAAATATTTAGACCTATATCTGATGAAATGAAACAGCAACAATCCCCGACACCGTTAATCATTTGGCAGAAATAGGATGCAGTACCTAAATCAACAGCAGGGCAATAGTGAGAGCAGGGCTGAGCTGCATACCAAGCTCTTCATTTGGCCGGGCTGGAGCTGGGAATACCCAGGAGAGTCCGTGCCCGAGGGCACCGAGCGGCTCAGGGCCATCAGAGTCCCCTGAGCGTGCCAGGGGCTGCCGCGGGGCCAGGAGCGGCGAGCCCGGGCTGCTCGCCCATCGCCTGCCCCTCTCCCGGGGGCAGCTCCCGTGCTGGGCCCCGCGGCTCCTCCTGCAACAGCCGGGAACAGCAGCCGCCCTCACCGGGCAGGGACACCGGCAGTGACACCGGGAGTGACACCGGGCAATGACACCAG
>WEIU01020637.1:686203-705692 GCA_013389925.1 Aegithalos caudatus | reverse complement strand
GGCAGTGACACCGGGCAGTGACACAGGGCAGTGACACTGGCAGTGACACTGGCAGTGACACATGGTCACAAAATGCCTGACCAGTCACGAGCTCTTACATTTTTATGTTTTGGATCATTTGCAATTACTACTTCAGGTTGTGAGGTCCCATCCTTCTTGTTCCTCCCTTCAGTCCACTGTTTGTGCTTTTGGGCTGAAAGTTGTCGTTGCTCTTCAGCAGGAAAAGGATTTGTTTTGTCTCCCTACTCTGTGCAGAGCTGACTGACACTTAACATGAGGCTCAGAACTGCACCCCGAGGCAGCACTGACTCTGAAAAACATGAAACTAAAACTTAAGGCATGAGGATCAACACTGGGACAGGTTTTATGAGGTAGGGATGAGGCAGAGTCAGCTGATGGAGCTCTGGCAAGAGCACCAGCACAGGGAGAAAAAAGGCAGCGAGGTGAGATGATCAGTGAAGAAAGGAACGCAATAAATATCCCAGCTCAGGCTGCTGTGCACCATGTCCTGATCCTGTAATCAAAGCTTTCCTTCCTTTCTAAGGAAGGACCAGACTTTTAAAGGTGTTTCAGCTCTTGTAAGCATCCTGTGGGATTTTCAAAACATCTGTGTGCACCAGAGACCATTACAACAGCCCCATTACAGCAAACATGAGCTGCTTTTTTTTTCCTTCTATTTCAGGTGAAGCAAAACTTGAATTTGTTGATTTTGCTGAAGAATGACAGCCAGCAGAACTTCCTGATGTGCTTCCTGCCCCAGAGCAGGATTAGTTGCCTCCACAGCTCTCAGCCAGCCCTGCAGCTTCCCAGCCTGCCTGCTTAGCTCCCAGAGAACAAACAGCACACTAACCTAGGCTGTCAACATTAACTTTGGGATAAATTTCTAAGAAAAAATATTTTACTAATAAAGTCATATCTTAACTATTCCTAAATCCATTTATTTTCAAGCAGTTCAGCCAAATATCTCTAAGAGATTTCAAATACTGGCTTCTCTTTTCCCAGGGACCATTGCCTTCAGCTGAAACCAAATTAACTGAGCAGTGACTATAGTCTGAAAATATTCCAAAATTCTGTGCTGCATTTACAAATTGACAGAACAAATACTGCTGTGTTAAGTCCAAGACTAAATGCTTGTTTTGAGAAAATCAGAATCTCCTTCTATACAAAGAGCAAGCTGTTGACAAACTGTAAAAAAAACCACCCAAACACAAACACATTTTAAAAAAAGAGAAAGGCCTTGACTGTTTTGCTGCTCCATCCCCCCACATCCCCTCAATGCTGCTCTGAGATCCAGCCTGCAAAGGAGATTCTGCTCTGGTTGTAGCCCTCAAGACAGAGCATCAGTGCAAACCCCAAATGCTGGGCACAGAGAGCATCAGGAGGAATCCTGCTCCAGTCAGCAGCAGTGAGTAACAAGTCAATTCCACAAGATCTGGGAAACTTGTCAGGAGTCTTTTTAATAAGCAACAATGAAAAGTTAAAGAAATAATTTATGTCCGAGGTAACAAAACAGTTTAAGTAAAAGAAATGCTTCTTGAAAAACTTCTGGGTTTTGTATAATTTGAAAATCTGAACATATAGTACAGCAGCAATAATTCGAGGAAAAAATACATATATGAAATTGTGCATTTTAAGTACAGTGTAACAGACAACTAAGTGAAAAATTAAGAACCAGAACCAGCTGCCCCCAAGAAATGAAAATATCAATGAGACAAATTTCCACAGGTTTATGAACTGTATGTAATTTAGTGATTAGATCAAGTCCAAGATTTTCGTAGCAAACATGCAAAAACCACCAAAATAGATGTGAAACCACCACACTCATTACTATCATTTTATTTTTAGGAAAAGCACCAGACAGTTGCATGCAGAGCCAAACCAACAAACTCAGAACATTCATCCTTCAAGACTATCACTGTTTCAAATAATTAAATAAAAGAGAATCCAAGTGCATTCAAGTACGTGCCCACCCAATTTCAGTTACACCAATCTTTAGGTAAATCCCTGATTCCATTTGTTCATTATAAAAGAATAAGATACTGTGTTGAATTTAAAGAGACTACAATGGAATGTGAATTGGCAGTGGAGCAAATCAATGATGTTCCTATCTCACCGTTGTAGGAAATAAGGGCTGAGGGAAACTGGGATTTGTCTTATCAAATACAGGCACCTGAAGTGTCACCTGATAAAGAAATTAATGCCACCAGTGTGTGCCAGGTTCAAAGCAAGGGCTTATTTGTTAGCACTGTGAGCTTTCATCTGGGAGTTCTCAGAATGCTGATGATTCCCAATAACTTGCAGTCCTAGAATGAATCCCAAAGGCAGCCCATACCCACCGGAGCCTAAGGCAAGTTATTTTTGTGCAGCAGTAAAAACAGACTCCAGCTGCAGCAGTTCCAAAAGCTGCTGTGTAGCACTGAAACAACACCCAGGAGCAAGTCCTCCTTTGCAAAGCTTTTAACCCAAATGAGAGCACCAGTCCCAGCCCACAGAGCCCTGGCTCTGGCAATCACTGCCAAAGTCTTGGTACCACAGTGAGATGCTGCACTGCCTCAGCATTTCAGTCTCTGTCCCCTGACAATCTGAGACAGAAGGGTTGTGCTTGTGCTTTTCATTTCCTCCCTGTGTGGGGACAGCAGGCAGGGGACCAAAAGGATCTTGGTTTAAGTGGACATCAAAACATTTTTAGAGCAATGTGTCTAAACACATTTTAATTAATAATTAGTAACACTCCCCATACTGAAGCTGATGGGGGTGTAATCACTTACAGGGTCTAACCCAAACCTGTCCAGCTCAAGAGGGATGCAAGGGGCTTCTGGTATGCTTTGGAACAGACCTTTAACAAGGCATCTTCTCAATAAAAGAAGAGTTAAAAAAGCCTCTTCAAATCCATTTTTAAAGGTAACCAACACTATCTAAGAAATGAATAATTATACCTGCAAAATTAAAATGGGAAAGGGATTTTGAGTGACACACAGTTATTTAACACTTCAGTGCATGTAACAAAAACTGCATACAAAAGACCATTTCAATCTGTATTATTTCTGTCTGCAGTACAGACCGTGGCCCCTAGTAACACACCTAAGCAATTCACATGTCCAGATAATGATTCCCAAAAGGTACAGCCTTGCAGAGTAACAATTAACAGCTAGAACTATCTGTTTCTTTCATTTTCCCAACGTTAGTTTCTTTATGCAGTGGCTTGCTTTTTTCCTCTTTCGCTTTGTTCTGGTTCAGGGCGTTTTCAGACATTTGATCCCCACTGGTGGACACAGGGTCTAAAACTACCACAGATTCTGTCTCTTTTTCGCTGCTAGAAGCTTTCCTTGTCAATTCCGTGTGACTAGTTGATCTAGAGGAAAAAAGAACAAATATATAAATACAAATGACAAGTTCACATATTCAGAACAGCATAAAAAACACAGAAAAGCATTTCTATTAGTAGCACATGTGACCAAGACAGGTCTGCTAAGCTAATAAATAGATTTATGGATTTAACAGCTGTTATGTACAGATAGCAGCGCACAAAATGCAACAGTCACACTCCCCCTCCTGGATCATTTGCTAAGCCAGGCATGGAAGATGAAAAATGAACTCTCAAGGCACTAAAAAACAGCTTCTCCACACCTCTATCCCAGAGCCACCTGCCTGGGGGCTGCACTGCATGACTCAGGCACAGCACAACCAGGTGTTCCCTTGGCTGCTGCTGGTCTCACTGGGAGCAAGCACTAATCATTCCTGGAAATTCACCTACTGGCTTTGCTGAACTGTCAAGGGCATTTGACCCACGCTCTGTGCTGCAGAAATGGGGTTACACCACCATTGTCTGCAGTGCAGGGATTCGTGTGGATAAAAAGCCTCCGAGCAGGGAGGAAGGAAAGGTCAGAGACACCCCGGTTGTCAAAGCTGGCATCAGCCTGTGAATACTAAAAGCTCTTGTCTGTATTCAGAAGCTTTGTACTGGTGTTGAAAACATGCAGGCAAATCCTTAGATTAGCTGGAATGCACCAGCAGAGAACATGGCAAAAACATTGGGAATGCTCAACCTGAACAAGTGGCAGATTGGGGCGTTCCCACTGCCACCTTAATCCTGCTGGGTGGGCAGACAGAGAGCCTGAGAGCACAGGCTTGTGCCTCCTGCACCCTGCACTCCAGAGACTGAGCCTTCCAGAGCCTGTCAGCCCACAGCCTGAGCCTTCCAGAGCCTTCCAGAGCCTGAGCACTCCAGAGCCTTCCAGAGCCTGTCAGCCCAAAGCCTGAGCCTTCCACAGCCTTCAAGAGCCTGAGTCCTTCCAGAGCCTGAGCCTTCCAGAGCCTGAGCACTCCAGAGCCTGAGCACTCCAGAGCCTTCCAGAGGCTGTGGGCTTGGAGCTGGGCAGGCTCAGGGATGGCAGCCACGTTGCACTGGTCCATCCTTAGGCAGGGCCTTACCTGCCACTGAGGATGCACAGTCCAGACCCACAGAGCCCAAACTGGGCAGTGCTGAAATCCCTCAAGCTGGAAGGTCCTACATGCACTGTAGGCTTGTCCAGAGCCTTCCTCCCCCACCTTACCCCCCTTTTTCCTTTTATTTTTCTAAATTTTCAGGCTTATTTATAAGGAACAGTCTTCCATACTGGTAAGGTAACACCCTTGAGAGGAAAAGGTAGAATCAATTGGAGGCCAGAGAAAGAAAATTCAGCTACAGGATCCCTCTGCCATGAACTGCCCCTTATTGTGACAGGCTTTGTCCTAAAGAGAATGACAAAGAAAGAGGTCACCCTACTCAACAATTAGAACATTGGGTGGGGACTGCACCAGCTCCCACCTGATGGGGAGAGAGTAAATGAACAGGCTAAAAATAAAACAAACAAACAAAAAAAATCACTGAAACAACAGTTGCTGCACTTTCCATTTCAGAAAGAATTTACTCAGCTTGCTGCTGCAGTGCTGGATAGAGCAAATGAAATTCCATGTTCAAGCTTTAATTACAAGAATTGTCTCTAACATTAGAATTTTGGTATAAGTTAATTAATGCAGAAATTGGCACTAATAGATACAGTTTCAGACTCATTTGATTATCATCAGAAGCTAGTGATTTCAAAAGGAAAATAATGCTTATTTTATGCAAAAGTTGTCAATCATTCCAGAGAAATACAAGATGGGTTATTTTGAATGTTACAGCAAATTAAACTTTTTAAAGCAGTGTAACCAGAAGAGGGTTATTTTAAAAAGTGCTACTTTTGAAAAGCTGATTGCCCAACACTATAAAGATGGTCAAAGCCATAAATGCCAAGTTCATTTTTATTTCACTTTGGAGGTAACTATCTTTCAAATCCCAACAGCTGGACTATTTAATACAATCTGGTGAATCAAAGTATAATTCTTCACTGGGCTCACAGTGGGGAGTCTGCATTAGTGTATGGCAGCATTCCAGCAACTGATGCACAGCCAAATGCTCTGAAGTCTGTTTCATTTATAACAAAAATGGATAAAATGGCAATCATATTTACCACCTTCAAAGGACAGAAAGATGAAAGATGTCGATATAAAGTAGTTTAATGGAGAAAACCGGTGATTAAATCAGTGTTTGCAGCATAAAAATAAGAATTACTATCCGACTTTGTTGTACCAGTATTGCCTTCTTCAAATCCTTCACACTGCTGCAGCACCAGCCTGACAATGCTGCTGTTACAGCTGAGGCATTGTTAAAAATTATTAACCCTATTTTTCAGTTATTCACAGCTTACTTTCAACAGTTTGTCAAGAGCAGAATGTTTCAGTGTGAAGAATGAACATGATTTTGGTGCTCCTTTTCAAAAAACAGCGTCTACTTGTACAAATAAAGCTGGGAAAAGCAATGAGTAAAGACAGAGTTTGCCACAGTTCTGAAAAACTCAATTTTGTCCAGCCAAAGTATTTGCATTTAGTTCTATGCAAAGCTCTTCCTTCACTGAGATTGTTAATGCTGTTATCAATGTTCTTGTTATTTGTCCAACTATATATTTAAACTGGAAATTGAGACCCTAGTTCTATTGTACTCATTCACACACAGCTGTTCACAAGTGTGCTTGTATTTTTTTATGACTGAACACATCAAATCTGCACTGTGAAATATGGACTTAGATGATAAATGCATTTGAGATCAATTCTTTGGGATATGCAATGTTCCATGCTTTGTTGTGTAGGAGTATCAGAAGCAATCTGTTCTGTTTATATAGTTACAGAACCTACAGAAGGTGTAAATACTAAAGGGTTAGTAAAGTCTGTGAGGTAGCTCTGCTGTGACCTTTGCATAAAATTTACAGTAGGAGTACAAAGGACAAACTAAGGATCAGATTGTCAACTGAGACTTGGATTTGCTTTGTTTCCTCTGGTAAAATTGGAACCTTGGCATTATTTAACCTGGGTCGGTGTTCAATTCATGAAATCATTGTAAAATCATAGTGATACGTAACCATTAGAAAACAGAATTTCATGTCAGTATTAATTGAGAATAAAAGCAAAAACTGCAGATGTGGCCATTATTTCAGAATTCTTTACAAGGTAGGAGGATAAACCATAGAAGACCACAGGCTAATACTGAGCAACAGTAAAAAATACACCAATTCCAAGGTTTGAAAGTCTGAGATGACCAAATAATTCCACCACAGTACTACGAGTATTTGTCTAACAATGATTACAGGGAATATAAAGAGTGACACTGGTGAATAAACCCTGTGTTCCCTACTGATAGTACCAGTGCTACCTGCAACTCCAGACATCTGTGAAGGAAGTGCAAGAAACCTTCTCCATTTCAGAATGTCCCTGCTGAACCCAGCTGAGTACAAAGGTGGCCAGCACAGCAGCCAGCAGAACAGAACTGCACACCACCTTTAGCATGGAGACTGTTCCCATTTTTAGGTGCTTCTTTTGAAAAAGCTCAAAAAGATCAGCAAATTTACTTAAATGAAGAATCTTGGAGAGCTTCTGCCTGCACTGAGAGGGCACACAAAGAGTAGAAGCTGAGAAAAATGTCTCAGTAGCTTTTAAAACAGTTAAAACTGAGGAGACCTCCAACTTCCAGAACATCCCATTGTTTTCTTCACCTGTTGTTTAAACTAAATTGCCCATGTTCAAGCTGCACTGGAAAACCTTTGCAGTTCATTCCAGCTGAGGCTGAGCTGCTCCCTGCAGAGCTGGTAGATGATTTGGGGTACTAAGATTACAGCCGGGAGAGGGAGGACAAATCCTTTAATTGTATAAAATCATCAGATTAAGACTAACCCTCTCTGCAGTGCACTCTGTCAGCAGAGAACTCTGCACCCCAGAAACACAATGTTTACCAAGTGCTGTAAAAAACCTCACCCAACAACCAAAAACCCGGGGGCAGAGCCAGACACACCTCTCCTTTCTGTGCCTACACACTGCAGGGGGTCACGGGAACTCTCTTTGCTCCCAAGGAAAATAAATTGTCACCTCTCCTAAGCAGTTGTCCCAGAATTACACTCATGCTGGGTTAAACACCAGGGAAGAGATCTGCAGAGGAAGTTACCTGCACACTGAGGTAAGGCCTCAGTTTCTCTACAGGACACAATTACTGATGTCTCCCCCCTGAGCATCACCTCAGCAAAATTTCACACATTACAAACCATCTCCTTAATGGCTTCAGGCATACAAGAACCTCTTGCACTGAAATAACACCTCACCTAGGGGTTCTAAACTCAGGTTTTCTACAGCAAGCTGTACATGAAAATCTAGGTGAAGAAAAAAGAATAAACCCTGCCTTGCAGAAGGGATAACCTGGCAATTATGAGACAAGCAGTCCTGCCCTGTGATGTGAAAGGTTTGCTCAGCTGCTGCAAACAGATTAAGAAGTCACACCTTGGTTAGATTTCAAGGAATTGCAAATGATGAGGGAGCTGCATCCTTTAACCTTAGCTGGGAATGAGGAGAAGAGGATTTCTCATGCAGGGTATGCAGTGCAGGCAGGGCACTGTTTGTCCAGTTAGCACAGGCTCCTTTAGGGAATGCATGGTGCAACAGGAGCAGTGTGGAGGGAAGCAGCCCCTGCTGCAGAGCACACAGGTCAGGGTGATTCCCTGAACCAGCTCTCATGTGGCTCCCACAGGACATCCAAAAAGGCTGCATCACATGCCCTGCTTTAGCTCCACTCATGCAATGAATCCAGGGATGCAGGATGCACTAAGAGCACTCCAGAATACAAACCAAAGCACAGCAAACGCAGACAATAGTGAGATTTGCTTCAGAAGTGCTCTGCTGATCCAAACTAAGCTGCTTCCAGGGAAGCCCAGAGAACAGCCCAATTACAGAGCTGAGTTGTCAGACCTGCTGGCCAGATGAACTCCCCTGTGCTGCCTGCTTCCAAGGAGCCCTGTTTCCAACAGTGCTTTCACACCTCGGAGTCTGGAGGCTGCTTCTACCAACCTCTGCTGCAAACAGGACCCAGGAGAGAAAAAGAAAAGCAATTGCTCTGTAACGTGGTGTGGGACCTGCAGGTTATCCCTGCTCCTCCTGCCAGCCTGGCCACACAAGAGTAGGAGAGCCCCAGCACTTCTCTCTGGCTGGAAATCCATCCCTGAGGATGAGAGTTCCCAACTGAGCAGGTTTACACCAGTGACACAGTGCAAGGGAGCCCTGCAGCACTAAGGACTCTGGCCCACCACATTTGTTTTAATGCTTTAAACAGATAAATTAAAGTGAAATGTGTCTTTCAGGATGTCACTGAATAGGCAAGCTGAGAAATAAATTGAGCTTCACATATGCTTTTATAACACATAACAACTGTGACTGTCAACACAAGATCCTTTTCACTGTCAATTCACCACGCATTCTGCGAGACCTTGGGGCCTGCAATTATTTCATTTCCTTTCTTGTAAATGCAATTTCCACTTAGTTCAGTGGAATAAAAGTACACAAAAGGTGGCAGGAGTTGCTTGTATTTTCTGGTCTGTTCAAAATCGTAGAAATCCACGAACTACAAACAGTTTTCAGGAACAGCCTCACCTTTCTGTCAGGGTAGGCGTTCAAGAAAATGCAATGGCATTATTCATGTCAAAACAACTGTTGAAAATATCTTCATCTTTCTGATTAAATTAAAATGAAGATCATTTTTCTTCTACGGATACTTAAGTGAAATAAAAGGGGAAAATACATATGATTGAAAATGGCATTCTGCTTTTAATTCTCTGTGGGAATTAAATACAACTGCAGAGCACAAAAGGAAATTGGGCTCTTTATCCACTCAAATGATGAAAGTACCTGCATAAGAGTAAAATATCAGTTCATAAAAATAGATGCAAACTGAATATTCAGCTCACTTGTCATGACTTCCTCCTCTGAACAAAGCAATGGAGACTTGCTAGAACTGGTGCTGGTGGTATTTTCTAACTGACAGAGCAGGAAATCAGAAGTTTAATTAGCCATAACTACAATATTTTTCCAATCTGATTTGTCTAAACTCTTTCCTTTTCTTGAAATGACAAACTGACAAGCAACCTGGGCAGGCAATCAAAGCAAGTGCACAGCCTAATTCCAAAAAGAGCCTGATATTGTTGGAAAACAAACCAAACCTGCAGGGAATTTGAAATAAATATTGCTGAAGTAAGTTTAACTCTTTTGCTGGTTTCAGGTTTTCAACTTGCTGTGATGAAAGATTCTGCTGCCCATCTGTGCAAACTCAGCACTATTTTTTTTTTTTTTTTAACTTGGGATTTCAAGGTAATTCAAAATTTTTACCAACAAATTTTTAAGAGTAATAGTCAGGACCTATTTTGGTTCAACAGAAATTGCCCTGCACACTGAGATGACTCATATGATTGTATTTTTAAAGCATTTGCCAGAACTACTTTTAATCAGGAGTTAACAATATAACTACCATCCCTCTTCAGGATATGGAAAAAACCCTCAACCTTGTTATTCTTCAAAATCTCTTGAGGGCTGTTTTTTGACAGAGAAGATGGATTTTTTTTAAAGAATGTTCACAGATTTTAGAGGGAAAGAACTTTATTACAGAGAGTTTAATTTCTCCTTTCACATGAGACTGCAAATTATTTGGGGAGTCAGTAGTAAACAGCTGCAGACTGTACATTTATCTTGTTAACCAGAACTGATATTAAATCACTTTCCAAACACACCAGCTAAACACATCTGGTACTGCAATCTATCTAAAAATCCATATTCTACTTACTGTAAAGTAGGCTTGGAGCCTGTAGCACCCTTAGGCTGGCTGGGGACAGGACCTGAGTTGGGTACTTTGGAAGTGAATTCTGTCTCCACATCCTTCTTGTTCAGTGCTGCCTGTGGGGCACTGGCTCCAGAACCCAGCACAGGCAGAGACTTTGATTCTGATGTGGCCAAGATTCCAGTGGGACCTAAAATCCAAAGAAAGTTTAATGCTTTTGTTATCCAGATTGGTCTAGAAACAACACGAGAGCAGAGACGAACTCAAGCTAACTTCAGAAATCAAAATGGAATTTCAATGAACAGCATCCAGTGCAAGAGAACATCAAAATTCTGCATTTGCAGTTTCTGCTCTCCCCAGCAAGGTTTTCTAGCACAGGCATCACTTGCTGTGTTGATCTTCCTGTCTTCTGGGGTGGTGCAAGTCCTGCTGCCCTCACAGCCCTACCCAGGCACAGCTTTGGTGCTGTCCCAGCTGATTGCTGAAAAATCTGTTCTCAATACCAACGAGGGGTCAGTGAACTGTCTGCCAAGTCCAAGATAAAACTCTACAGTGACATTCAAACCAGCCACCCCTGCATCAGCTATGGCATGGACTTACACTTGTCTTTGTAGCCAAGCAGAACATCAACAGTTTCTTACAGAAAATGACAGTAAAGCACAGCATAAAAACTGCAGAGCCCTGGTCTGCAGAGGGAGTTAATTCAAACCACCACTCCTAAATCTCATTTCTCTGGCCAGCATTACTTTCTTTTCACAGCAGGTTCAAGCAGTAACTACAGCAATAACATCTGAGCTCCAGGCTGGAAAGGAATCTGAGTGTATGTGTCTGTGTGTGCAGAAAATCCTGACAGAAGCATCTCTGGGAGAAAATGGGATGAAAAGCAACAAGTAAGACAGGGAAAGGAGTCACTGTAGAAGAAGTTCTCCATAATGGCTGCAATGGCAGTGGTCTGGAAGGGGATGTAAAGCTTCAAGAGTCACTTGATGCAGGGAGAGGACTCCTCTGAAGTCCAGCACTTACTGCCACTGTCCTGGTCCGTGGTCACTTTCCGGCGTCGCAGGACTCGTTCCAGCTCTGTCTCCCCACTGTCTGTTTCAAGGGACTTCAAGCTTCGGGAACTGGTGGATTTATTCAGTGTTTCCTACAGCAAGAAAAGGGCATAAAGAACTCTCTGAGGACAGATTATGCATTGCCAAGCAGCTCATGTGCACAACTTCAGACTCTTACACTGCAGTTCTAGAGCTGCATGCTGAGCTCTTCCATCAGTACAACAGGAGCATCTGGGATCCACTCACCATCCCACCCTCACTTGGACTAATGATATAGGGATAAACCACACTTACTGCACATTAGGGGGCTGATATCAGGCTTAAGAGAGATGTCCTGGCCCTGCCACTAATGAACAAATTCTGATGTTTGCAGGAAACTGCCAACTTCCTCCATCTTAACGTCTGAAGGATCTTAAGAATCTGCTAGAGAGTTATCATGCACATAATTAACCTCTGTTAGCAAAAAGCCAAAGATCCATCTGTTACTGCTCCAGTGGGTTTTATAGTTTAGCATGGTCCTGTGTTGCTGCATCCTGGTGTGTACATGTATCTGCAGAAGTCAGAATTTATCAGCTACAACTGCAGCATATTATATCCTATAATGTAGCTGATCTTCCATAAACATGACCCTATGTGTATATACTTCATGGTTGCTCTTTCACACAAAGTTAGATCTCAAGCTGGAACAGTTTTTTATACATACAGAACAGAAATAAATGCTGTTACTGCCTTATGCCAAGGCTAGCATGTGGTATCAGTGAAGCTGCAAGTCCAGGAGCACTTTTCTTAAAGTGGGAGGAAAAGAGGCTTTAAACAAAGCCTGAAACCTCACAAACTTGCCTACAGGACTTTAAACACACATTTAGTGCACACTGCATGCATTTCCCAACTCATAACAATCAGTTGCTGGATCACAACCTACTTGATTGTAATATTTGCCCAAAATGTTTATAATGCAACTGGAAATTTGGTACCCATATACTATTTCATTCTTCCTCTGTGTCTTCCCATAGATCTTGTTTATTGAGCCTTCCAAAACATGTCAGACTCATACAGCATTTTTCCAGACCATAAATAGCATTCTATTGACATCTTTTGTTTATAAGCACATAACTTTTGAGCAGAAATAGCCAAGGACAAAAGGAAATAGTAAGTTGCAAGAGCTGTGCTATTTTCAGGAGCCCTGCAAAGAAGCTCTTAATTCTTCACTCCTGCCTAGAAGTTGAAAAATTTTCTTTCAAAACTATTTGAAATTTAACTGAGCAGGTTATTCATTAGTAGTATGCTCCAGATCTGTACAAATGTACGTGCACAAAAGCAACTTAAAAAAGGGAGTCACTCAAACTCTGGAATTTGCACAACATAAATGTGTTTTGTTTGCAACAATTCCATGGAGGTCCACACAAAATGCATAATTAGCATAGTAGCAACAAATGTTTACTCCATCACATTCCACCCCCATGTTTGTTGTCTGACTGTGCATAATCACTGCTCTCAGGAACAGACTGGAGTTGCATTTTATACAGTTTGTCTTGCACTGCAAATACCCTGGAAGGCTCAGAAGCATGGAGCCTGACAGAGAAGTGCAGTTCCTCTCTGCTCCCCCTCAAGTGCACAGTCAGGGCTCCCCTGATGCCAGTGACACAGTGCTGAAGAAATAAAACAGCTATTAGAGAACCAAGGGACCCTGGGCAGGACAGCTCTGTCCAACCCTCACTGCTCCAAACAGCACACCACATCCCACTAGTCCTGTAATTATGGAATTCTGCTTAAAGCACAGGCTCAGTGCTGCACTTTATTCCTTTCCTATTTACCACCGCATTTAATTATGTGTCCCTCTAATTAGGGCTCAGCACTAGGGTCTGGTGACTCTCCAGACCATTTCTTCCCTTCTTCCCCTGCTTTCATATGACTGGAGAGCAGCAACTCTAACACATCACTGGTGGCCCACTGGTGATTTTACATCACAGCAGAGGCTGTGGCCCTTCTGCATTGTCTTGCATCCCCCAAAGCACACTGAACTGCTTTTTAAGGCCTGTTTAACCCCAGAGAACGATTAACTTCACCCTCTCTACAGTGGAAGTGAAGCATTTTGCCTCAGTACTGGCAGAACTGCCAGTGCCAAAGTGGCACTTCAAAAGCTTCAGGGTTACAGAAGTCAGGGAGCAAGAACTACAGCTCCTTCTGATACAATTTCAGCTCTTGTGCAAAAGAAGCAACCAGTTAACACCAAGCAATGCAACACTTGGGTAAAGGACACAACAGGAGCAAACTGAGGATGTTGCTCTCAGCTGGACCAAACATGCCTCATGTTTTGATTTTGAGATAATGGGTTATGTGGACAGCTATTGAGAATCCATTTTTTCTACACATAAATGCAGACCAGAGCTATTGCATTATTTGAACTTCACTTATGATAACAAGAAATCTGGTGCCACAGGAAAGACACCAGTTGATGAGGACAACTCTACATCTACTACTACATGTGGAATCCAGGGGCTTTACTTTGGACTACATACAGATATTCAGCTGCCACTGCATCCCTAAGCATCCCCACTGTGAGTATTTGGAAAATTTCCAAAGAATCTATGGCAGACACAGACCACAAAATCCCCTCTAGTGGCAGGAGCACACAAACCCAGAGCAGAGTGCAGAAACAGATTCTCCTAGCAAGACCAAAACCAATCCTTAAGTCAAACCAAAGTCAAAGGTGGAATTGGGGGATTTGCTCCCAAACTGCTCTATGGCTTCAGGAGCAGAAGTCTCACAGTTTGCACAGAAGGCCCCATCAGCTCAATGAGAAGAAAATGAAATAGAATATGAAAGTTCCCTTACCAGAATCCCTTTGAGTTCTTTCATTGCACTTTCAGAGGGCTTTGGTGTTTCTGGCTGTAAACAAACACAACACACAGATGTTAAAAGCCACATGAAATGGCCCAGGACAGAGTCTGTACCTGCATACAGACCTCACCCAGGGGCTGCTGCCCAGGCCTGTGGGTGTGTGACACTCCTCTGTCCCCTCCTCCCCTGGGCACTGGTAACATTCCAGCTGTTTCCTTACTCAGATGAAGAGAAGAGCCTCAGCTCTCAGCACTGTGAACCACAGACTATACATAAAGATTATGCCTTTGTGAAGGAGGCAAGCAATGTTCTACAGGGGCCACATTCAGGTATTAGGTGTAAGTGTTGCATAAAAGAAAACAAAGTGCTAATGCAGTCTACTTGTTGATCATCCCCTTTAACCACTTCAGGTATTCTCTCTGTGCTTTTTGTTTCTTTGTAGCTGTTTGTTTACAAGCTTCTTTTCTGTGGCCTTTATTTTCTTACTGCTGCCTTCATTTTCTTTCTGTTCTTCAGGCATATGCTGCTCTAATTCATTTTACCCTAAATCAAGCAAAGTAAATGAGGGGACGAAAATGTGTCCTTTTGAATATTTAACAGAAAAGTTTCTTTTCAGTGTAAATTACTCTATTTAGCTAAAATTATTGGTCTGCTGCTTATTCCAAACCTTTGTTTTAGGCCTGCTTGACTGGTTGACTGGTCTCAGGTGAACTCCCTTTTTAATCCTGTCCATCATTTCTTCCACAGCTTGCCTCTTCAGATCCGTGACTTCTTCACCTGCTAAAAAAGTCAAAGAGGAGATCACATTTCAGATAGGGACTGCAGAGAAATGGTACAAAGTAAAAACCACGTTCTCCTTCTGGATGCAGAGATCCTTGCTATCAGCTCAGCTGCCCCAGGCTCCTCCAGGATAAAATGCCAGCCTACACTGAGGATCCTGGCTTTGCCAACGCCCAACTGCAGAAGTCTGGACAGAAGCAGGGCACACATCCTGAAAAATGCAAAGCTCCTGGAACACTTTGGGAATTGCAAAAGCTCAGTGCTCTAAACTGAAGCACCAGGGACTGAAAGAACACAGCTCTGCTTCCACTGTGGCTCAGCAGAAATTTCCACAGCTCCACTGGCACAGGAGAAGCTGATAATGCCCCTTGACAGTGACTCCCAACCACTTCTCCCATTTCACACGGGTTTGAGGACCTGGCTGAACACACCAACACCTCAGCCTGAACTAAACACACCCCTTCAAAAACACCTGCATCAAGTTAAAGGGAAAAACTGAAATGCCATGAGAGGAAATGGCTGCTTTTTCAAGAGAAAAAGTGGGGTCAGCACTGCAAAATACTCAGATGACATGGGAAGCTCTGTGATGAACCTAAATAATACCTGTTAACTTATCAGCATTCTGGATAACAAAAGAAATCACCCTTAACCCCCAGAAAGGGGGGGTTGGGGGGGGAAGAGCATTTAAAGCAAATACTTGGAGAAACAGGGTTGATCCTATTCAAAGCTGCAACCTTGTACCTTATGTAACAGGAATTTTAAAAAGACTTCTGCTCTCTCACTTGTCAGGGTACTATTGATGATTCATAGAAATGTGGTTTCTGTATTCTAAGCTGATTTAATGTCAGGCTTTAATTTCACAAACAGGCTGTTTCAAATATAAAAGCTTAATTGGTGGTATGGGATAGAAACCACTCATTCTAAGTCCTTAAAAGGGGTCAAAACAAGCCTCAAGTTTGATATAATAACTAGATCAAGAAAGAACTTTCGCTCTTTTTTAATTTTATTTTAAGAACAGCTCAACTATTAAGAGGAAAAACAGGTTATATGTAATTGAAGAAAGGTCAGAACTGTTAGTTTACTAATAAATTATGAAAGAATGGGGAGTAGAGAACTTAAGAGTGAATTTCATAGTATTTCCTGCAATCACTGTTTGTGACAGTCTCAACAAAAAGGTGCAATGAAAATATCTAGGGTGCTCCAAGGCAAGGAACCCTGACAAATCAAGGCACCATAACTGGACTTCTGCTGAAAGATGAGATTGACTCTTCATCAGAGATCTGGTACAAGGTCATCTCTCTAACTCTTCTGTCCACACCAACAACCTTGTTTCTGTCAGACTGGTAACCAGTTCCCAGAAATTCCCCCAGGGACCTGCCCAAGTCACTCCACTCCTCAGCTCCTCACCTGAAAATGGGAGGAGTAATACTTTCTGTCCCCCACTTCCTCCATGGAACAATCCAGACTGACTTACATACCATTAGTCTGCTAACAGCAGGGGTTTTTTTAACAGTTATATCCTATAATTTCAGCCAGGTTCCCTTCTTTGTTTAAGTGGCAGCAAATGAATTAAGCAATTCACTACAAACAAACTCCTGCTGTTTCAGAAGGAAGAGAGAAACAGCAAGAAAACCCTTGGTTATTTAACTGGCAATGCCTGTCTAACTAGCTCTGACTCTTCAGGCACTCACAGTCATTTGTAAATCTGTACTTAACTCCTGTTCTCAACCTACTAAGTTTCCAGCTTCCATTAA
This sequence comes from Aegithalos caudatus, assembly GCA_013389925.1. Taxonomy (NCBI): domain Eukaryota; kingdom Metazoa; phylum Chordata; class Aves; order Passeriformes; family Aegithalidae; genus Aegithalos; species Aegithalos caudatus. The sequence continues at coordinate 689,103 of WEIU01020637.1, read as the reverse complement.
CTACAATAAAATGCAATTTCAGCTGTTACTCTGCATGCAGAGCCACCTTAGTGCACGACTGTTTTGTTTTAGGTTTTCAGTGTTATTAAAGGATTAGAATTACAGTCAACTTTGAGTGGTAATTTCACAAGATATGAATTGAGAGATGAAAACTGAAGTATTTAACAAACAAGCTCTGTGGAGAGGCTCTGGACACAAGAAATTGCCTTGTGGAAGTTCAGAAATTTCCCTGTGTTATGCTGAATATAACCTGCTCTCTGTTTAATGCTCACAGGTTTGGTCTTCTGCCTCTTTCAGGTAACCTGTGGAAGCACAAAACCCTGCACATGCTGCAGCTCAAGCAGGAAGATCAGAACTTTTCTCCAGGCACAGCAAGTGCTAGGTCTTCCCTTGAGGTTTTTGACCTGCAGCCTCAAAGACTGTTCATACTCAAATACTTTTGGAAAAATTAAATTGGACCAGTTCAGTTGTGGAGGCAGAGATGGCTGTGAGGGCCACACAAATCTACTTGGGAACTCAAGGAAGTTTGCAGGAGAACACAGCAGTTTCTGCTGGAAGGGCCCTGCAGTGACCATGTGGTCTGAGACCATGACCACTTCAGGGCTGACCAAAAGTTCGAGTATGTTCTTAAGGGCCCCAAAAACTTACAAGCTCAGGGCATCACCCACTGCTCTGGGACACCTGTTCTAGTGTCTGACCATTTTCACCATAAATAAATTCTTCCTTATGGTCAGCCTAAGCATTCCTTGTAGCAGTTTTAAACACTCCTGTAGTAATGCACTTCCCATACTTGGGTAGGTATTTCTACATAAGGAAAAAGTTTCAGCTTACTCCTTGACTTTTAGGAAATTCATCTGGAAGGTTCTGTACCTGTCCCTCTGTAATTGGCTGAGTGCCAAGAGAGAAACACCTGTTGGACCTTTCACTGTCCATCAAACCCTGTAAGGTTTCCTACTGGAAGTTTTCAAATAGAACCATCCTTGAACATTGGGTAGAAAAAGGGACAGAACAATAGAACCAATGGCATTTTCTAGGTGTTGTAGCAGGTCTAAGATCTCCTTACACCGTGCACAGCTTACATATTTTGTTTCTGTATTATTTTCTTTCATTTATTAAACCCTTTTGATTTACAAGACACTCCAGACTATGCTGAATCTCACTATTATTTATAACCACAAATCTGAACAGGCTGGACCCTGCAGATCTTATGGTAAGAACCACCATACACTCCCATGTGTTCTGTCACTGGATCCCAGAGCTCAGCACCTCCTTCTCCCTGTCCCTTCCTCAAGAGCTGCAGAGAGCAGTAAAGTCACTCCTCAGCCTCCTTTTCTCTGAACCAGACAAGCCCAGAGTGCTCAGCCACCCCTGACAGGAATACCAAAGCCATAGTACCACACACACCACTTCCCATCTTGGTGCACACATTCCTGGGCTGCAAGGCAGTGCTGGGACATGGATATCTGTAGTTAATGCTGACAATCAAAAGCCTCTGGACCCTCTTTATCCCCAGTTCCTTCCCACCAGCAGCTTTCCCAGCAGTACCAGTGGACAACCCACAGAGCTGGAGAAGGGATGAGCCATACCTGACTCCTGCTGAGGAGGTTTCTCCTTCTTGCTCACGTTGGTGTTGGAGTGAGATCTCTTGCGAATCATGGACATGAGAGACCTTGGGGGGAAATGAAACTGCACATTGTCACAGTCCTGGGTCACCCACTGTCAGAATGAGCCTGAACATGGCACACCACCAGCTTGCTCGTACCTGATTATATAGACACTTACAACACACTCATTTAATGGTTCTTGAATGCAGATGCACTGAATTACCCCCCACAATGCCTCCCATCAAAATGCACCAGAGAAATTTATTTCTTTTTAACAGACATTAGGCACAAATCAAAACACTCCAGATTTGAATATTAAAAGCCTGTGTCTCATTGTGACACATGACAAACAGAAGCTGCTCTGGCATAATAAACAGAAAGAAGAGCTGGAGATGTTACAGTATTGTTCTCCAGAGGACACTTAAATATGGTGATCAGTCTCTCCTCACCATTTCCAAGTTTGTAAATCTTCTTACACTGTCAAATAATTATCCCCTCACTATATTCACAACAGAAAAGTCCACACCAGCAAATGATTCAAGAACAAGTACAAGCTCCTGTGCACATCTGATGTGTCAGTAAGGCCAGTCACTGCCTACTGAACATCATCCCTTACACAGCAGAGTGACATTCCTGCCTAAAAGGTCTAAACTGTCCCAGAAAAACGCAGCATCCTGTGCCTATGTCCTAGAACAACTCCTATCCACACATGCCACAGTGCATGAGGAAATAGTCTGACTTTGCTACTACAGGGCTTAAAATTAATTGTTTCACCTGTTCCAAACAGTAAATGGCACAAATTTAAACAAAAAAATCCCACAACACCCCTACGTGGTTAATTCATGCTATCCATCAGTGAGAAAGGAGCAAGCAACCCAAATGAGTTAAAAGAAGCAAAAGGTCAAACACAATCTTTCTGAATATGTTTAGTTTCTAAAAACAATGCAAGATGACAAAGGGATGAATTCTCCCCAATAATCACATCTATCCTTATGTTTAACACAGTAGGTGACAAGACTCCTGGATGTCATTTCTCTTACAGAAGGTTGCAAACTGTGATCAAAGTCCATTTATTTTTAAAACCAAGCAGGTAACAAGAAGATTAGCTGAGTTTCTTAAATTAGCTAAGCACCCTTTAGTGTTAACTCATTTGGGTCTAATGCCTGATACATCAGCATAGACTGGTCATCTTCTTTTATAGTCCTTTGCAGAAATCAAGCCAAATTTTGGTAATTTTTGATGCTGCCTGATGACTGGGTGGCTGGGTAGTGATTTTCTTTCTTTTTTTTTTTTTTT
>WEIU01020637.1:649278-686175 GCA_013389925.1 Aegithalos caudatus | reverse complement strand
CTTTCTTTTTTTTACCCTCCATTTTAAATTATGAAAGTAATTGTGGGAACTCAATGGAGTCTGCATTTTCATCATCAGTATCTGACATGAAGGGACACACAATAATCTAACATATCCTTTGGTTCAAAGGAGTTTTCTTGGCAATAGAAAGCATTTCACAAGTCTATAATTACAGCTATCAGGTGAATAGAAAAAAAAATAATCTCCTAAATTTAGAGGAGACAGGTATCCCTCCTCCTCCAAAGTCACAGCCTAGACAATTTGTTAGGCTTGGCAAGGCAGACACTGCTCAGAGTTGGTCAGGGTGTAAAGTCTGGGGGCAGGAGGGGCACTGAGCACATCCTGCTGCTCAGGAGCCCCAGAGAGGTGCAGAAAGCCTTTATTCCTTTAAAGGCCCTGTCGGTGCTGGGATGCCAGCGGCGGTAGGGGCCGTGTACTGCCGGGAGCAGCGGGAGCGCTCACCGGGAGCACTCACCGGGAGCACCGGGAGCGCTCACCGGGAGCAGCGGGAGCAGCGGGAGCAGCGGGAGCACTCACCGGGAGCACTCACCGGGAGCACCTGGAGCACTCACCGGGAGCACCGGGAGCGCTCACCGGGAGCAGCGGGAGCGCTCACCGGGAGCACCGGGAGCAGTCACCGGGAGCACCGGGAGCAGTCACCGGGAGCACCGGGAGCACCGGGAGCACCGGGAGCGCGCACCGGGAGCAGCGGGAGCACTCACCGGGAGCAGCGGGAGCACTCACCGGGAGCAGCGGGAGCACTCACCGGGAGCAGCGGGAGCACTCACCGGGAGCACTCACCGGGAGCAGCGGGAGCACTCACCGGATGGGGTTGGGAGGAGGAGGAGGAGGCAGAGGCGGCGGCGGCGGCGGCGGCGGAGGCGGGGCGGGGTTCTCAGACTGCTGGATTCGCTTCTGGAGCTCATCCACTGCACGGGAAACAAAGCACAGTCACTTCGGGGGCTCTCCCACCTCCTCTGAAAACTAACTTCTATGGTTTAAGGAAAAAAACTCTACTAATTAAGTATAGAACAAACAGGACTAAACCACACCGCTGCCACAAGTCCATTTTTTGACATTTTCTACCTTCAACCTGAGTTACTCCTGAAACAAACTCTCCCTCACACAGGACTATTCAGACGAAATGACACAGCAGGGAAAACTTGATCCCATTTCTGCATTGGTCCATCTGAGGTTGTATTTGAGAATGAACGAACAAGAGATGAAAGAAATGGACAATTTCAACCTCCAGACTTATCTCTGTCTTGTTGATGGAGTGGGCTTCCCCCATAAAAATGGTGGAAATTTGGTTGTGAAAGAATAGATTTTTTTTTTCTCTCTTGTTTCATATCAGACCTAAAATGTGGAAATTACTTTTCTGCACCTGAAATGCTATCTAATATAATTAACTGGAGAAGGGCCAGAAACAGAGAAAAAAAAAAAGTCTTGAATTTCTTTTCGTTACAAAAATCCTTAGCAATTGTTCCGTGTATAGTAGGCAGAAGTAAGAATATTTCCAAAGTGGATATGGTTCTTTGTTCTTGCAATGATGGATTCAAATTAAAATTATAGTATTTTAAATTTGCTTTTACATTTTAAAAGGTAAAATAATTAAAAATCAATGGAGTTGACTATAAAGTCCAGGTATCATCTTTTGTGTCTTTCACACAGATACCCATTCCCATATATTTATCCATCTGTAAGAGTCAGGGCAACCTAACAACAGGGGTTTTGTTCCTTACACGAGTTTTACAAGGTTATTGCTTCACACACATTTTGGACACAGTTGTTCTGCAGCTGCTGTACTTTATCTAGTGAAGCAAAGGCCTGGATCACAGCTACACAAAAGCTGCTGGGGTCTCAAATGTAGATGTACACCAAACACCCTACACAGACACTTTACCCCTAAAATGGAAGTTATTACACAATTTTACCTGAATGCTTTAGGTCTCTAGCTTTTTCTTCTGCATGCTGACACTTCAGCTCCAGCTCTTTTTTATCCTCTTCCAAAAGTTCTAGTTGCTGTTTAAGGCGACCAATCTCCTTATGCAGTGACTGATTCTCTAGCTGCTCTTCTAATTCTTTAATCTGCAGTTGGCAAACAAGAACATTCATCACAATAAAAGGCATTTTCTGTCCCTCCCATTGGCAAATAACACACTAGGCACAGTTATGCCTGAAACATCATGCTATAGTAAAGGAATGAAGTAGAAGTCCCACAAAAGGAAAATTTTTGAATGAGAGCTGTAAAGATTCTTCTGAGAGATGTCAGCATTTTCTGTTATGACCCCAACTTACTTTATCTCTTCTTTAAAATGTCTTTTAGCTCCAAAGTACTTAAGCTTTACATTGTTCCCTTTTCTTTTTATAAAGTTTTTATCACATAATTAGAATTTCATTTCAGAACATTTCCTCATTTGAAGCACGAGAACATTGACATTTTTGTTCTCTTACTTCTTCCACTGACAAGCTCATTATTTAAACTCCCTTGTCTCAACTCATGCAGATGCCAGTGGGGGAATTATGGAATATCTGATTCAGAGGCAGCATTCAGATGCAGAGTAGCAGTAACTTCACAGCTCCCTAAATATATACATTTTGCTCCAGACTTCAAAGTAGCCAAAGATGCAGAGATTTTTCTATGAACTGGCAATTATTCTTCCAAAATGCTCATTCAGAGCATTTGAGATTGCTGCATTGATGAAAGGACAGGAAGTGTTTACCTATCCCTAGTATTACTCTAATAATAAAGTTTTTAGGAACAGGCCGCAGGGCTAAAGCAAAGCTCATCTTTCCTGGGAAGCAGTGGTGATTTCTCCCAGTAAAGAGATTGATCTCAGCCAGTTTCAGAGAATGTATTTGTTTATATCCTGTCAGATTAGATCCTCTCACCACTTTGCAGATTCACTTCCCTGCTCTAGTACATCTGCCTTTCCCCCATCCATTTGTCCAGCAAGACCCAGACCTGTGGCTGCACTGCCTTCCTCTCACCTCCTGTTCTTCCCTTATACCCCCAAGACACCCTTTGTATTACTCAATGTCCAAAATGTTCTCTTGTCATCTCTTCACTGGATGGAGCCTGACTCACTGCCTGTAGCTGCACTTTACTGGCACCCAGAATAAAATATTTGCCTAAACTAGAGCCTTCAGGCTCAGGAGCCTTCGAGTTCTGCACTCACATCTGAGCAGTGACTCAGAAGGGAATCACAACCTTCTCTGAAATTTAGTTCTTAAACTCGAAGCTCTTACCAGGGGATGTGATCTCAAGTAGTTCTGAATGTAATTAAGACTCAGCACTCCTTAAATTCAGGAGGTTTTCAAAGATTTCCAGATGAGATGAAAAGAAATTCTGTTTTACCTTTTGCTGGTGTTGAAGCCTCTCTTCTTCTAATGTGTGGGTTAGCTTAGCATTGTCATCCAAAGCCTTCAAAAGTTGTTGATCAGGAGCAGAACTTTGCAGAAGCAACTGGCTCTGCCTTTTCATCTTATTTTGTTCAATAAACATCTGCCAAAACAAGCCCACCCCCAACAAAAACAACAGTCAGGCAGGCACAGTCTAAAGCTAAAACAGCAACTGGAAAGAAAATGAGGTATTAACATTGTGTTAATGTGGTAGGAATAATGAGGAAGGAACTGAGAAAGAAGGGGAAAGGAAGTTTGAGAGCAAAATTCACAAGAGCTAAGCTCACAGTGCAAGGAACCAGGTGTTTGCTCAGAACCACCCACTGCTACACCTCAATTACCCACATGTTGGCAGCATTCAGAATGTACACACATCTCTCAATTCTGTTTCCTGGAAATGGGAACACTCTGAGCACCATTCTGGGAGCTCTGGAAACACTAGAAGAACTCTAGGTGGAAGATAAAATATCTATGAATTCACAGGCTATCTCCTCAAACACCTGCAAGCCTTGGCATAAAGCCACTTACTTGAGGGTTAGCTGGATAAGTGAATGATGGAAATTAATTTCTTCAGGAAACAGATTTCAGTCCATGTCTGTGTAATCAGTGTAGGCACTTGCCTTAGGAAAAGGCTTTTTAGGATGATTTCAGCCTGTTCTGGTCCTTGTGTTCCTTCCTCTTCCCAAGTTACATTTTTGATGTGGCAAATGGATGCATTGCAGGGGGCAGGCAAAAATCAAAAGGTCTAGAGACCTGACATTAGTAAAAAATCACACACTCTTCACTTAAGAGGTGCAGAAGTTACCAGCATACACAGTTTCCCTAAGAGATCTGTTCCTCCCAGACTGTTTAGGAAGTAGGAAAACAACAAAAAAAAAAGATTGCTTCCCAACAAAAAAATTCCTTGTGAATTTATTCTGCACCTTGACATCCCTTTCAGGTAGAGGTTTTCCCCCAGGCAGCACAGGCTTCCACTCCACAAACTCAGCTGTGCCTGTTCTTAGAGCAGAAACAGGGACTGGGTCATGCTGAGGTTTCACATGAGTGTGCACAGGTCAGCAGAGCCACTTCTGGCAGCAGAACAGAGAACAGCCTCCCTCAGACTGCAAAAACACTGTTGTAGAGCTTAGCAAAAGCAAGGAGATATTTTAAAAGTACTAGAAATACAAAAGTGCCGTGACATCTTTTCAGATTCCCCTCCTGTTTCGTCACAAACCAGAATTACAGATACGACATATGGTTTCTTCCCCTCTGGTGCCACTGCAATGCTCTGTGATTTATTTCTTTTAATACAATTAGATATTAAGTATGAGCTGGTGCTTGTGGCAAACATTCTTTGCACAGACACTTCAGCTGAGCCTTCCCAGCAAGCAGCTCCCAGCTGTGCAGACAGACTGAGAAAACCACTGACCGTGCTGAACTTCTCCCTCCCCTCACAGCCTGTCTGACCCTGCATGCCAGGAGGAGTCAATTGATGCAGCCCTAACACCAATAAAACCTGCACTGAACACTCCACTGGGCAAAGCTGTGCCACAGGGGCAGGCAGCAAAGGACTGGAAGCATTTGATGGAGAGGAAATGATGAAGGTAGGCGCTGCTGCTGCACTTTGTTATAAAGCAAACACAACAAATTGCTGACAGTGCAAAGTCAAATGTGCACTGGACATCAGCTCCCTGTCCCCTGCCAGTCAAACCAATTTATGCTTAAGTTACCTTATTCTAGAAGGCAAAAACAATTCAAGGGCAAGAGAATTTCAGAATCAAGGCTACCTGCATAATCCATAAAGGTTTGCCTCTGTATTGCAACTCATTCATTTAACACTTCATGTTATTAAAAGAAACAGCATCTTTGAACATTAGAAAGGTTTCTAAATCACTGCAAAACAACTCAATACTGTTTCAAAGTTTCCTGTGTTCTTGTTAAATCACTCACAGAAGTTATTTAACCCTGACAGAAAATGTCTCTCCAGAAGCCAATTTCAGCCAATAAACATCACAGTTTATTCACTGTGAACTTTCAAAGCAAAGTGAAAACCTGGATTTTTTTTATTTTTTTTTTGGAATCTGAAAAATAGTTAAAGGTGATCAATTCCAGATTTTAATTCACCAAAGTTCTGTCACAAAATCCAACCAGAGTTGTTCCAGCCTGAGGGAGCAGAAAGCTGCCAAAACAAGAAGAAATCAAGTAGAGCAACTTGATTTCTTCAACTTGAGCGGATACTTCACCAAGTGTAGAAAATTCATATTCATTTTGTTTCATGTTCTTCTGCAACAAAATGATAAAAATCCTTTTCAAGACCTGGATGAAAACTTTTTCATTCAGAAGCTTTCACTTCAAGTCCAGCAGTTTCAATTAGCTTTATAAATTGCTTTCGTGATATTGCAAATATGTTCCTGCTCACAAATATGAAAGTGTCTTCCACATCACAGAAAAAGAATTTTGATTATAAGGTAATGCTGCAATCAGATACATGGGAACCAAATTCCCATGGGGAGTCCCATCCATCTCAGAAGTTACTTACACAATTTCTCTAAGTGCCAACATATTCTAAGTAGAAGGGAAAAAACCAGACAGGACAGTTGTGTCAAGCAAGCTGGTGGTACCAATTCCAAGTTTTTGAGAGGCAGCACTGATTGACATAGGACAAAAAAAGACCCTTGCAAATTAATTCTAACTTAAAATTTTAAAAATCAATTCCTCCTTCAGCAGGGCAGAAACCTGACTGTCTGCATAACCCTGAATATTAATTAAAGTGACTGCTGAAAGGGCAAAACAGTTACTAACAAGATTATTTGGACTAGGTGGAATTTAACCAATTGATGGATTAGTTCCGACTTTGCCACCTGCTAGACAATTATCTGCAGAGCATCCCAATCAACACAGGTCGATAGTGCAGGAATCTCCTGAAAACCACACCTGCAGCTGAAGGCAGAGCACAAAGAAAACAAGCCTGCTTACACCTAGCAGTCTAATTTTTAAAATCACCCATTGTTGTGCAAACCATTTATGGGTCTTCCTCTCCCTGAGTTGCAAAGTACAGGAAATCTGGGAGCTGGCCACTTTCCATCAGCAGAGTTTTCACCAGAACTGGGGAGGTGGAAAGAAGGGGGTGAAGATAATACAAGTTTTTCCCTTGACCTCAGTGAGGCCATACCTCATTCCCAGCCCCTTGCTCTAGGCCCTTACCCGACAGAGCGTTCACTGCAGCTGTTTTTTGTTTACAGCAGGGCTGAAAAAGGAATTCTTCCTCATTAAAAAAGTTAGAAAGCAACTCTGTTAGTGTCAAATCCCTGGGAACACCAACCCTCGTTCATGGAAGGTTCAGGATAAAACTGGATGCTTTCCAAACAACTCTTCTCCCAGGAGAAAAACAATGACAAAGGAAATTCTTTAATATCCATGTGTGGCTACACTTCAGTCTACCATACATCCTTTGGGTATTTGCTGTGAGCAATAACATCTTTGTCTTAATTACAGTTTGAAGGGAGAAAAATGTCCCAATACAGCAGGTGTTGTTCTACTAAGGTAATCAATGGTTGCATAAAGTAAAATAAAAATCAGTGGCATGCTGTCCATTATAAATAGAGTAACAAAAGGTAAGCTAGCAAGGCAGAGTCAAACTTGGGAAGTGTTAAACAGAAGAGAAGATCACTCAGCTGAGCTGGGCCTTTCCTCAATGCTCAGCAGCACTGCCCCATCCCCTCCACAGCCTAGTGAGGAATCAGTGAGTCACAGAAGGGTAACCCATTCATATCTGTCACAGTTTACAGGAGCTGATGCCTCTCACATTATGTGCACCCTGAAGACTTACAGCTTGTGCTCATACCTCAAAAAAGTCCCAAGAGAGGTAGGATCAAGGCATTTGTACCTCCCCAAAGGAACAGGCTGTTTGAAGGATTTTATGTGATGGGGAGGACAGAGTGATCATGTCTAATTAAGGCCTGACAGGGCACTAAGTGGCTCTAAAGTTAGGATTAAAATACAACTCCAGGTATGGTTTTTAGTTCAGTGGCTAAACAGGAAAACAAAAAAACAGATAAACTCCTTTAGTGGAGCCAAAGTCTAATCTAGTTGTATTAAGTGAGCAGTGTGACCAAGAAAAAGGACATATGTCTAATATGGACAGCCAAGAGTGACTCATAGATTATTCATAATCTGACCAATAAAGATACAATCCAGTTGATTTTAGTTACCTGGCTAATTGCCACACAGCTTCTGAAGGGACTGTTTCTAAAGAGCTACGAACTGCAGCATTAGGAAGTTTTGTGGTTCAGAAGAAGAGGTCTAATTCAGAATGGGAGAACTAGAGTAGATGAGTTAAGCCTATTTTTTATCCATCATTTTCTTCTCACCACCAAGGTACTTGGAGCATGTACTTCTGAGTGTGAGCAGACTGTATTCCCATCAACAATGGGACTTCCTTAAAAACAGAGCATTATTTATCTTACCAGCCTGTTCTGTACAAAAGGGTTTCTCAAACTACAGCACTCATTCTTCACTTATGAGGCATAACTGCACAAAATACAGGGGAAAAAATAATCTCTATTGTTATTTATTTCTTCATTCCCTGCAGTTTTCTTTTTGTCATGGTAGAAGCACAGTGATACATTTTATAATGCTCACAGCCTTACAGCATTTGGATACCACCTAGGAGATTCAGAAGTAGATCATACACCACACAAAAAAGGAAGAAACATCTTCATTTTTTTCCCCCCATAGATTAATTACCTGAACAAAAATAGAGTGGAGGGAAAGAGAAAGAGACCAAAGAGTTTCCTGGAGCATACATCTGTTACCATTCCCCAAGCCCCTTCCTGGGAAAAAGCTTGATGAAACATATTAGCATTACATCATGCTTCAAAAGTGGTAACATCCAAGCTCAGGAGAATTCAAGTACTAACTACTTATGTCTCTTTAATTATTAAATCCAGTTCAGTCAGCTGGACTGCAAATTAATTATCTTCAGACACCAGCTGCAGTTGAACTCTCCTCAGTAAAGCACAGAGTGTGGCACTTGCTAGTACAGAGTTGCTCCTCCAGTGGTGGTTTTGCAGTATCCACTCACAGATGTAATATGCTACTGCAAAAGTCCTCACAAATTGACCCAAAAGGACATAAATGCACCTGAGGAAGAGGTCTTTGGGAGCTCATCAAGATAACCAAGCCCACTGCATGCAAGCCCATGAGTAGTGCAGACACCTGCTAAGAGTGACTGATTTTCCCCAGGCTGACAGCCACCTTTTATCTTTCAATATGGAAGATTCAGTCCCAGAGTAAGTAAAGTCACCTATGCACTGGCCCAGTTATGAGGTGCAGGTAATTTGAGGAAAAACAAGTTAAATACACACATTTTGTTGTGCAATAGTTACTTAAAAGCACAAACAGCTATAGGATGGTGTAAGCATTAATGAGGGAAAGTCAATGAAAAGATGAACAATACACATTGGAGATTCACTGAATTGTTTTAATTCACCTGGATCATAGTTCCTTTGAATGCAGCCTTCCAGCTTCTTAGCTGCAAACTGTTTTACAGGTTACCAAAAACACTTGGGAAATCTTTCTTTTCTTTTTCCAGTTGTGCATTTTGAACAAAAGTCTGCATGAGCCTCAGAAGTGCAAGGAACCCCAACAAACTGCTCAGCAGTTTGACACTTCATTTCTATTTGTCCAAGATACAGAGGGCAGGAGAAAAGTCAGCTCAATGTCAAGTTTGAGAGCACACTGCTTCTTCTCCATGAGGTTTCCAGAGCACTTCAGGTGCAGGGATTATCCCTCCACCAGCATACACTAAAAACAAACTGTTCACTTGAGCTGGTTTTGGCTGGAAGAGTTGATTTTCTTCATAGTAGCTGGTATAGGGCTGTGATTTGGATTAGTGCTGAAAACAGCATTGATAATAGAAAGGTATTTTCATTATTGCTAGGGACTGCTTGTATGGAGTCAAGGCCTTTTCTGCTCCTCACCCCACCCCAGAGTGAGTGGGCAGGGGGGACACAGCCAGGACAGCTGGCCCCAGGTGCCCACAGGGACAGCCCAGAGCACGTGGCATCATCCTCTGCAGGTAAAGAGGGGGGAAGAAGGCAGAGGGGGGCATTCAGAGTGATGGGGTTTGTCCTGCCAAGTGCCTGTTGTACCTAATGGAGCCCAGCTTTCCTGGAGAAGGCTGAGCATCTGTCTGCCCGTGGGAAGCAGTGCATGAATTTCTTGTTTTGCTTTGCTTTTGGGTGCAGCTTAAGCTTTGTTTAGGAAACTGTCTTTACCACAACCCATGAGTTATCTCATCTTTAACTTCCAATTTTCTCCCCCATCCTACTGGGGGAAGATGAGCAAGCAGCTGTGTGGAGCAGAGTTGCCAAGCTGGGTTAAACCCCAACATCACTTTACAAAATATTGTTGCAAGGCAGGATGTATGTTTAATAAACCACTAATGCAAGATTATTTTGTTAAACTCATGAGGTTTTTACATTGCTAAGAGCTTCAATTTGCTTCTCACACTGTGCTCTTCCACTTTTGGCTTGCTTTGGCTGCATGTATTGTATTTTGCTCATCTTTGTGGGTGAGTGCTTTTCAGGGCTACCTCTGTATTATTGCAATGGCCTTCAAGATACTCTCTTGCCTTCCTTTGTTTTCTTATAAACTGCTCCACAAACAGCTGAGAGATCTTAAAGTGTCTCTTAAAACCTGACACTAGAATTCTGGTTAAGCTTGCCAAGATTCCTGTGTTAACAACCCCGTTTTATTCAGGTAGGTACAGATTTTTCCATGCCTCCGCCCCTTACACACTCTATTTATTTAGTTCTTTTATGCAGATTCTTGTACCTTTCACAATGGATTGTGACTCACTTCAAAACCTCTCTCCTTTTCCTTCCCCCTCTCCACACCACGGCTGACAATATTTACTCAGTTTCTTTAGAACCTCTAAAGAGCATGAATTCTAATGTTTGAAGTTGGATCGCTTTTGATTAATTAAATATATATTATGGTGGTGCCAGCAGCATGACTATAATTAAAGAGGTATTGGGGCTTTTTTTTTATTTTATTTTAATCAAAAGCTCTGATTTTCAAGTGTTCCCTGACTCCTATATGTGCCTGCTCCCTCCCTCCCTTGCTCCATGTCTCTCCTCTCCTCCATCTGTGCTCCCTTTCTGCACGCTCGCTCACCTGCCCGTAATCTCTCACACCTGCACTCCCAAGTGCTCCTGTTCTGTGCAGAATCCTGCTCACCTGTCAGAAGGGCAGGAGGCCAAGGGCATCCCTTTGAAAAGCAGCCCCCAGCAGGCATTTTTCCCTGGTCCCACCTGGGCAGCCCTAATGCAGAGAGGAGATGAAGCCATGGAGAAAGGGAAAGGGCTGAGTCTGAATGCATGGGCTACCACACCACGAGGGCAAACTGAAGCTGCTTCAGCCCCTTGGACAGGCAACGTGCCCACCAGCAAACCAGCACCTCCAGAGGCAGTGGTTCCATATTTTACTGAGCTAAAACACACATGTGGCTGTTTGAGACATCACAAACAAAATACAAAACACTAAGATGTGCCATTTTTCAGCTGTAGTGACAGCCACATTACTTGGAGCCTTTTTCCTTTCTCCAAGTGCTCCAAACAAATCAAGAACAAAGCACTGAACATGCAATGTTACCCTTTACTCAAAGCTCTTCCTTCTCCCAAAGCTGCACAGCTTATCACAACCAACTCCCGTGGCTTTTGCAAAACCCAAGTGAAAATCCAGCAGACATTTTGAGGTTTAGAAGAAACATTTTACAGAGACAGAGAAAACAGGTGGCTAATGAAAGCAAGCAGAAAATCCCTGAACATCCTTAGCATAATCCAAACACAGCTACTGTAAGCACATCCTAGAAAACTTAGCTCTCCAAACACAGCTGTGACCTCATGACAGGATCCCTGTGAGAGGAAGCTCACGCAGCCTCACTGGAGCAGAAAGCTGCTGTGGATGCACTTGTGGGCCAGAGCCTGTCTAATGTCTCAGGTCACTCAGGGGGCACCACCAGTGTGAAACCAGGCCAGTGAAAACAGGTTTTTAAAGTAATTTTAAATATTGGTTCCCCAAACATGAATCAGCAATGCCTTTGTTGTCACATGGTCGTGTATTTTAAAAACTGTTCTGAAAATCTTTCTGTACAGCACAATACCACAGGAAGACAAGCAGGTACAGAAAGGGAAGAATAATGCAGGCCTGAAGTTCACTGTTGTGGTGATTCCATTTTGAATAAGAGAACTTTAAGGAATGAAAACCTTCAAGTGAACACCTACTCTGACAATCTGCACCAACAGGGTCCCATATTCCAGAAGAGGCAACAACTAAATAATGACAAAACCCAAGAAATATTTGTTTGCAAATGATCAGCATTTCTTTGGCATTGTATGTAAGTTGCCTGTCAGCTTGTTATTCAATTACAAAAAGTACTTTATTCAAAATAATCTTCCAAAATGTGTGCCTCAATTGATGCTGTAGTTTTGCAACACCTTTTTTAGAAGTCCACATATTTTTCAGGAAAAAACACAGTCCTTCAAATGATATCACTAGAAAGACAGCTAATCCCTCCAGGTTCCAACCACATCTCCCATACTGTAGCAAACTAAGCCCATGATAAATTTAAAGCCTTGCCTTGAAAGGGGACATAGGTAACACTGCATGAATAATTCCAAAGTGCTTTGCAAATGCTTGTTGAAAAAGTCAACTCGTTTTTATGGATGAAATACAGATGTTACCTAAGTAGTATCTGGGGCTGGATGAGAGCTGGGAATTGAAATCCAAGTCATCTAGGCTTTTAAGGTTTTGCCCACTTGCAATGTCTTCATTTTTTCCTTGACTACTCACCTCCTGTGCAAATGACTCTGCTTTCTTCCTCAGGTTCTTTTCCAGCTCAAAGTTTTCATGAAGCTCTTCATATTCCTCAACTGCCAGCACAGACACTGTTTATAAGAATAAAACAAGATCAGAAGGAAAAGTGGAACAGATCAAAAGAGGAAGCACTGTTTGATTTACCCAGATAAGCTGCTATTCCCTAGTACTATGAATCCTTGACTGACAGCATGACCTAGTTTTACATTTCCAGTCTTCTTTGCAATATTTGTCCTAAACCTCACCACAGACATTTGCAATTACTAATCTTCTGAATAGAGTAATACTCCTCCTCTTCAGACTCAAAATCTCCAGTAACAGGCATCAAGCACCACAGACGATATTTTGCCTCTCTTTGCCTCAGAAGACCTTTGCTTAATCTGTCAAGGATTATGTTATACTTGAGGAATCTGTATTTGTTTATTGGGCTTGGAGATGAACATGACAGTTTTCAAAGATAGGTGCAGTAAGTGGTAATTTAGACAGTGGGATACACATCCCAGGATACCTGACTCTCAAAGTGATGCTAACTTAAAAAAGCCAATAAAAACCAACCACACACACAAAAAATATCCAACAAACAACCCACACACTTAGAAAGATTTAAGATAAATTCATCGACTCTGAGTGAAATGCACTGAGTGCAGAGCTCCAACACAGTACCACATAAACACAGGACACAGGAACTATTGAATACTTTGGTAGCTCATTTCATGCATACAAAATAAAAATCTTGCTTTAACTCCTCCTTCCAGAAAAACTAGCAAATGTGAAACTAGGGGTTGTTCTTTCAATAATGCTTAGAAAATGGAAGAAATTTCAGAAAATGTTCATCTACCATACTATCCTACCAAAAGCTTCAAGCTATTGTGTTTAATCAACTGTTCTAAAGTTTGGTGGTGTAAGAGCCTTCAAGTACTGCCTGTCCTAGTTTTGAGAGATGCAGACACATGGAAGGGGTAAGAGATGGACACCTGGAGAAAGCTTACAGGATATGCCCTACTGTATCTCAGACAGAAACACACAATGAGGCTTTTTACCAAAAGAATTTTAATTTCTTAAGGCTTAGAAAGCAACAAGAGGAAAGGGCAGAGTAATCCAAGTGACTAAACACTTTGCCCTCTCCCCTAAACTTCTTTGGGATCAATTATTACTCATTAGAAGCACTCACCTTCATTAAGCAAAAGTTTTCCTTTTCTGAGCTGTATCTCTTTTTAGACTTTCCCTACCCTGGCTTTACCTCTCTCCTCTTTCCAGTAAAGGAAAATTTCTGATTTTCTTCCATCACTTGGAAATCTTGTTTCTCACATTCTAGTACTCCTGCCTTTTTCTCATCATCCTCTGAACATAAAACAAGTTGCTCCCAAGACTTTACACATCCAGAATTAGAAGCTGCATCCTAGCTAAAAGGAAGATGGGTGTAATGATTGAGGAAAGCAGGAGATGAAGGTTCAAACCCCATCTGAAGGCCTGTGCCCCTGCCCTAGTTTGCCACTTGTGCCAAACAGGAAAAGGTTTCCCTATTCTCACCTACCACCTGCTATTTACATTGTCACATTTTCCTGGAGTACAGGGAGTCTGGAGCAGTCCATGAGTTGATGCAGTGCCTGCAGCAGTTAAGGTGGAGTGTCAGATCTGGACCACAGTCACTGTTCTGTAACCTTCTCTTTGCACTGCAACAGAAGAGCTCTGCAGCCTCTGCAAAGGAGGTAGCAAACCCTCAGGGAACCTGCTGAGACTACACACCTCTGTTACATTTCTCCAACAGTTTTTGTTGCTTATTAACTTCGGTTGTCAAAACAGCCTTTTCTTCTTTCAATTTATTTACCTAGGAAAGTATAAAGAACACATCAAAACCAAGAGCATTTTAGTTAATGGCATAAGGCATGCAGCACATACATAATGCAAGCAGTGTTTTGCTGTCAGTAGCTCTGTTTCCTAGGTTTGGCTTGATGCTGGGGTTTCCAGTGGGGTGGAAAGCATTTTTACTCCACCTTACAGATGTTATAAAAGGGTTATGAACTAATCTTCCCATGGCACGTTCCAGTCACAGCTGCAAATATATGATCTTTGGAACCCTTCAGGATAAGGTGGCATAGCACCTGGTTGAAAAGTTAAACTTGACTGTATTTTAATACACTCAGACTCCTGTTTTGTTGTTTTTCCTGGGCTCTGTTTATTGTCCAAGTGCTGTCAGCTGTGTCTTCCTAAATCCAAGTGTTGCATAGCCAGGAAGAGCCACTAAGTCCTGATTTGCATCAGTACATGGCTTATCCAGTTTTCAAGCAGGAATGAAACTCTGCTGGCTTGAAAAGCCAATTTGCTGGTCTAATTATCATGACACAGCACTGCCAATGGCTAAACTGAAGGATATACTCAATGAAGTAGCACCAGTGATTAAACTACATGTCCTACAAAAGTATTTCTTACACATCTCTGGGTTTAAGGAAATCCAGAATAACCCCTGCAGGCTGTGCTGGGTGAGGGGCTGTCAGGAAGGGGACAAGGTGACAGTTGTAATATTGACATTAGAACAGATCAGACAGGTAAGGAGAAGTCATGTGCCAGCAACAGTGGCAGACTGGACTGTGACAGAGGGTCCCTTGCAGGGACATGCCCTGTGTGATCCATCACTGGCAGCACTGGAGATCAGACAATATTCAATTAACTTCACAACTGAGCCTTTTTAGCAAAATAAGCTACAAAAAGTACTGACTCCATGCTAACATGGTCTCGCCTCCCATGCTACAATACATACTTCTTCAATTACTTCTGCAAGTTTGCACCTCAGGTTTTCCAGTTCAATGGCCAAGGTCTTCTTTTCCTCATGAACAGATACGATCTGATCTCGCAGCTCTGCAGTTTGAGCAAGGAAAGGAAGAATATATTTTATTCAAAATAACAACAACAAAGGGAATGTCACAGCAACGCAAGTACAGTTGAGTATGAAACACCTGAACTGTGGATCAAGCATCAGTTGTAATCAAGGAACATGTTCAATAATTTATGAGCTTTGCACAAGTGTCAAGTAACAGATCTATAACTGGGCCACAGTTTCAGATTTACTTTGTTGAGGTAAGCTCCTTGTTCAGTGCTGCTGTCTTTATTTGCATTTTGAATGATTCATTTCCTGCTACAACAGGGCCAATCCTGCCACCACAGAGGGTCCTCAGTCCTGCTCTTGAGACTCTCACATCACAGAGACTCTGGTATGGAGGCAGCAGAAAGCATTTCTTAAGAAGCATCCTTTAAAACAAATTAATGCACTTCAATTCTTTTTGGATTGTGAGTTCTTGTCACAAGGGAAATAAACAAAACAACAGGCAGTTAATACTTGGGAGGTTTTCACAGAAGAAATTGTCCTGAACAGCTGCCAATTTATAGTCTTTGTAACATTATGTGAACAGAGTCAGAATATAACCTTTACTGATGGAAGAGCTAATGCTTGTAATTTTCCCCTCAGAATTTTTGTTCCTTAATTATTAAAATATGAAATAAATTAAATTCACAATGGAATAAAACATTTGATTATAATAACTTCTTAACAGGAGATCAGTTTGCATACATAATATATCAAGGTTTAGGTTAACATAAAATCACCACAAAAATCAAAATTTATTGATATATATTAGCTTTCAGTAAGTGCTCTCATTCCCCACCTGCTTCCAGGATTTCACAGCACTGCTGCTCATTGAATACCAGCCACGAGTTGAGAAAATTGTGGGCAATCAATTGCACACGATGATGACATGCTGGATTGTCATTCTGTTTGCTCTCACATCTTGAAAATGTCCATTCTACACCAGCATCCCCCCTCCCAGTTCTGGAGCCTCAGATTTATTGTCCTCTAAATTAAAAGCATATATTTTCTAAAGTAAATAAACAGACCTGTTTTCCCAGAAGATTCTTGATACACATTGTCCATTTTACAGATTTGTGCTCTCCAGAGAAATTAATGTGGGAAATTCTCACTGAATTTATGGGACTTGGATTAATTCTGGCTTTACAATACATGTATCAACCTCACTATGCAGAGAAGAAAGCATATCCACATGCCACAGACAGCCTCAGGTTTTACTGCCTTATTTGTGTACCCCTACAGAAAAGTGGTGGGAGGGAAGAAATCATTCCAAGAAACATCCAATACTTTCTTGAATGGTGAGAAGGCTAAAGGACTTAGAAGATCCCCAAAATACCACTTTTCATGCTTTAATGAATTGTTTATCAAGAGAGAAAGCAGATACATCAAAACCTTTCTTCAATATTTCTCTAATTTGACCCTGCCACCCTCCTAACAATGCTCCCATCTGATCTGCACCCAGTGTTTGCTCTCTAAATGTATGCTTGACACCTTTCTCCAGTAAAATAGGAGGTATTCCAAAGCCTTATTTCCCATTCAGATGGGTTGCGTGGTGTGCATCACACCATTTGCTGCCTTTTCCTACCTCTAGAGGATGGAAAACTGATTATACAAGGGTACTATGACACCTTATTTCTTTGGAGGGATTGTTTCACAAGCATTTTTACAACACACATCATTTTTCCCCAGGGATACTTTGTACCACTTCATTACGGCTGCTGCATGCATTCAAAAAGACAATTAACAAGGTCATAGTGAAAGTTCAAAAAAGTTGTACTTAAACATCATCATTTGCTGCTCCAAGCTACAATAAAAAAAAAGTGAAAGCCTTTAAACACTTAATCTCTCTTGTCACAAAATCTAGAATGTGGGCATTTCCCTTTTTTGGATACTATGACACAACAATACAGAAAACCATGATGACTTCATCACAGGGACAAGAAATAAGGCTGATTTTGGACAATGGAAATCTACCTTTCAAAAAAGAACCAGGAATTTTGGAGAAAAAAAAAAGCACAGATCTCTCTTATCAATGTATTTCCATGTTCTCCAGCTTTGCTGTTTTACCAGTGCAACAGCCCCTCTTTAGGCTGCTTGTTTGGTATAACATGAATGAAGTTTGTGCATACAAAGGTCCATAATGGAAACAGAAATGGAGAGTTCTGCCTGACAAACTCTGTAATAATGACATTGCAGTTGAAGGTGACCTTGTCCTTCTGGTTAACTTTTATTTTCTTACGGGGTTTAGGAAATGTTTCTTTTACTGATTCAGTAGCATTGAACTGTCTTAGCTGGGTAGATCTCATTTTCCTATTGCATTTAACTTCCTCTGCAGGCTGTTTATCCGCCAGCATTTATGTTACACACCACCCTCCCACCATGTTCTTAGTCATTCCTGGAAATCCTATGATTCTCACCACTCCCAGAAGCAGGACTTGGAACAAGACCAATCTCTGCTCCAAACCAGCACTGCTGCTCTTCAGACAACCTCTGCCTCGCATGGTGATGCAGGATCAGCACCAATGCTCACCTTTTATTTGCTGCTGACAGTGCACAGAATTGCATGATCCAGAGGTAGCTTCTGTATCCGTGGATGATTCATCCTCATCAATGTTAATCTCTTCAGTGATAATTTCTGGGCCCAGTTTGGCCATATAAAGCATACTAATTCTTTTCAAAGTTTTATTTTCTTTGTTCAGCTGAAAGGTGAGAAGTACAAATAGTAAGAAGCTAGTTAGTCTGTCTTTAAGCTGCTGGGCAGGAAAAAAAAGTCAACTGTTTTTTGTCCTTTATCATTAGAAGATCTATCAAACAAAGATGACAAAAGTAACATTAGATTAAGTTCCATTCAACATTAGAATGGTCTGAAGATGGGGTGCTTGTCCACTTTTTCCTCTGAGAGGCTTGAATTCAACATGATGTTTCATCCATGCCCTTTTTTCCTCTCTAGTACTTACATTTAATAAATACTGTGTAGGTTTAAATCAATCAAATCAACTATTAAACTGACTTAATGCTACACATGCTTTGTGATAGCTGCTTCAGCTCCTCACCTTTAAACATGTACCAGCAGTCCCAGCTGAATGACCTGAAGAAGAGTTTGTGCCCCTGAAAGCTCATCTGATTTTCCAAGTTGGATCAGTTGGTTAAATAAAAATTCTTACCTTCTCCTATGCCCTATTTTGCTTATAGACTACAAATACTACCACTACTATATTGCTACTCACAACAGAATTATCTCAAATTTCTTTTGAGTCATTAGTGCAGAGTCAACATATATAAGATGAGAGACATCTCACGAACCAGTTATGGGTCAGACCACAAGTCAGAAACCACTTTGGGCTGGATGCTTAAACTCATGACTGGTTGGTGGGTGGTACAGAAGAGATTCTACAAGGCATCTCTGTCTTGATCAAGAAAAACTGAACAGGAGTCACTACAAATGTTTAATTCTCATCATTTCTTTGACTGTCCTGCATGCAGACACCCCACAGCAGCAGCTCTCTGCAGGTGCAGCACAGCCCCAGGTGTGTTCAGGTAAATGTCAGCCAAGTATTCCCTGTGCTCAAGTTTAAGAATGAGACTCAATTTTCTACTAATGACACACATGCCAAAGTCAACACGGATTTCAGAAGTCCCATCTGTATCTTCAAAGAAAACACACACAGCACAGCTCATCTGACCCTGAATTTTTACCTAAGCAATCATCTCCCATCCCCCTTATCCTCAGCCCTTCAACTATGGGAGATTTATTCCAGAATTTCTTATCTTGTTCCCAAAGAGTGAAAGGGAGAAAGTGAGGAGAGTGGTGTGAGGAGCCCTAAATGGTGCAGTCAGCTCACAGACAGCCCCACGGAGCAAAGCAAGTCTTTGAACTGCCCTTGTACGTGCATTACAGGGAAAGTGCAGAGAAGAAGACAAGTTGCATAAATGTGTTCATTTTCTTACTTATATGCTGATTGTCTATCTTATGAATTCTAATATAGTGTCATTATGCAAACAATTAAGTAAATACCTCCAGAAAGTACATTGCTAATGCATCTAAATTAAAGTGATTTCTTGCTGGTGTGATTTTTACCATATCTAAGGATGTACTTTGGGCAGGGAATGGGGAGGGAGGGGAAAAAAAAAGAAAGAAAAAAAAAAAAAAAAAAAAAAAAAAAAAAAAAGGCAGTCAGCATTGCTAATGAAATTTGGTTCAAAATTGCTGTAATCCATTTTCTGATGAAGTGGCTCAGATGCATTTTACACAACCAAAAATATATAAGAGAGATAAAAACATTCTTTAATAATAATGCACTTCTGATGAGATGGAATATAGAAAATTACACACTTGCTAAATTCATCAGACTAGACGCAATCAACAGAGCAGTGGAGGTCACCTTTCCCCTGCCCTTGCTTTGCTTTCATAAACAATCACCTGAAATGTAATGCAGTGGTTGACTTTTTCCATTTGATTTAGACACTGAAATGCTCATTATTGTTTTCACACAGAGGAGTTCTAAGACTTATTTTCCATTTAACCTAAATGCATATGAAAACTAGAGATCAGGATGCTGGTCCATGAAAATAGAAACTACATTAAAATGTTGGTATTTTTTTCTCTAAAGGCAGGAATGGTATTTTGCATCTTGCATCTGGCTATTAGTTTTTTGCCACTTCCAAACTATTTCACAGCTCCATAAGATTATACAGAAACATGTAACAGTCATGCATACAATCCCAAATTTTAAATAGATAAACAGGTGAATAAATAGATCAGAAAAAACAGCATCAGCATAATTCTTCTCACCTTAGAAGCCAAAGCCTCAGCACTTTCACGGCATGTCTTCTCAATTTCAAGATGGTTCTGAATACAGTTCACTTCCTCAATAACCATGTGAGAAACTAAGGGAAGAGTTCAAACATTAGTCAGTATTTTTCCTGAGATTGACACATGCCTCCCATGATCAGAAATAGCCTATCTTGTTTTGCTAACTTTCATTGTAAGCATTTCAAACACAGGGAAGTACACACTTAGGTAATCTCTGCAGATAGGAACTGTTCTGAGCATTGAATATTTGGTTTGTTCCTTTAAGCAATTATCTCAAGCCATGTTTGCAGCATTGGAGGGGCAACTGTAGAACTGAGCATAAACTTATGGAAGCAGATCAGCAGCAGCCTCCTTGACCATCCTCATTCACTAACCTTTATTTCACTAACACTTGAGGAATCACAATGACCCCTTTAGGATAATCTCTTAAGATTGCCAGCATGACATTTTCAGAAGACTGGAACCTCTGTATTTTCAAACAGCAAGTTTAACTCAGATGTATTACGGAGTTTCTTTCCATTTTCTGGTCTGTTTCTTATTCAAAGTCTCTGTGTGTTTGAGCAGGCCCTAAAATGAGCACCGTGGTCTCACCTACCTTCACTGTTCACAACACAGACTCCAACACACTCACAAGATCTTCCCTGAGACCAGGGCCAAGCCCGGCTGCACCTGGAATGCATGGCTGTACATTTGATGCCACAGCTGGAAGAGCAAGAGCCAATCTGTCCTCTGCACTTAGAGAACCCCTATTACAGTTGTGGGTACACATCACTGCCAAAGACAGGCAAAAAGTTCTGGAACAAATCTGGGTTTTTAACAGAGGAGACCAATGTGAATTAGAAAGAATTTAAAAGTACAGATATATTTTGGCTTGCAATTCCACTCAGCTTCCAGCGGTACATATGTACTTTAGTCATGTTCAAAGTCTAAGAGACAGGTTTAAGGTTGCACAGGGGAGCAAAGGAGAAAATCCAAGAATAGTTCCCCATTTCTCAGGCTCATTGATGCAATCCCCCCTTGGCTCCTGGCACCCTCATCCAATCCCAAACACCCTCATCCAATCCCAGGTCCATTAGGCCTGGACCTAATTCTGCAAGTCATTGCATGGCACAAATTCCTTCTCAGCCCAGTGTCAGGATTTCAGTGCACAGAACAGAACTGCACTTGCAGTTGAACAACACTTTGGAGCAAGAACAAAGCTGGAAAATACAGTGTAAACAGAGAGGATTTCTTTTTCTAGTATTTCCTTTCCTTTTCATCAAGATAGGCTTTAAAACCAAGAAATTTTATACCACTTGGTAGGAAATCCCCCTTGCCCTCTTCCAAGAGTTTTGCCCAAAGACTGACTAGAGATATTTAAGCCCTCTTTGATATACAGAAGTCATCTTAATGACTACAAAACAGGCCTTCATGATAGGAAAAAGAAGGCCATTAACAAATGTTATTTATGCAGCTTTATACTTAATATCAATTGACATTTTCATTGTTAAAGTTTTGCTGTTACCAGAGGAAACTAGCAACACATTGGTTTGCTGAAAGATGCAAAATCTAAATAAAGCAAAGGCAGGGCACTGCAGTGGTAAATCTTGATGTAAAAACTATGTTCACAATGAAGTCTTCTACCAGCAGAGCAACCAGACCTCTTTCTTTGATTGTCTTTTAATTTCCATTTCTCCTGACTATGGAGAAATTATCTGCTCCAAATGTGCCATATCAGCTTATACATTTAATTTGAGAGAGGAGAAGTTTCAGGTAGTACATATCCCTATCTCTTCTGTTTTTATTCTACTGAGCCCTGGAAGCTTTGAGCAGTGAGATGCTTTGGACTGGATGAGGGAGCAGGGGAGATACAGAGCTGCTCCCATTTTACAGACAGGAATCTAAGGGCCTCAAGCAAGGCTAAAGTTAGGAAACAAGGATCAGGCTCTCGTGGCAGAACTAGGGATTACTCTTGGTTCATTTAAACTTAATTAACCTGCAATTATGATTAACTCAGGGGAAAAAAGTCTTTCCAAATTAAATACAAAAAATATATTATTTCCTAAGTCTATCCAAAGTTCTTATTATGTTAATATTAATATTCATAAAGAAGCACTAAGTGGCCTGAAACATCTCTAACCTTGACAGTTTTTTTTTCAGGGGTAATAATAATCCGCAGCAAATGCAGGCCAACCAAAAACCACTTAACTAATTAGTAGTTGCAGTCACCGAGAAAACATGAATCAACACTGTTATTACAAGTGGCACATTTGAGTGGCATCTAATTATGACTTGATGAGCACGATACTTGCATTATCAACATTACTACTGCATCCCATCAGGGACTAAAAGCCGCTGATGGCATTGACTGCGAGAAACTCCCCCTCAATGGTACCGCAGCACCCAACAATCTCCTTGGCAGGGGCACCCTCACTAAATGACATGTTAAGCATAATTACTGGTAGACATTGTAAATAAACAGGATTGGAAGTGAAAATTGTACCAAGTGCATAAGACACAATCTGACACATTGGAAGTGGCAGCCTTAATTGAGAGTTTCTTTGACTGCTCAAGATCATTTCAACTGCATTTCTCGGAGGACAGTGATTATAACTGTGGAGACAGACGGCATAATGGTATCAGCACTGCTGACAGAGCAGTGAATTAAATTGTATCTGCTGTTGTGTGAAAGCCTTGATGAGAGGTACAGATCCTTAGTGGTCTTATCATTATAACACAATGGTCATGTTGTCATCAACCTTGCTGGCTCCAATTGAAAAGAAATGATTGTGTGTTGAAGCTTTCCCCCCCACCACCACCTTCTATCTCTTGTGCTCAATAGAACCAATTTTCAGAGAGCTATGAAATCACGCAATAGGGCCTAAAATGCAGCTGCTTGGCATACAAACGGGGCCCCATTAAACTGGAATCACACACAATATGTGTTTATGCCAGGAGAACAAATAGAAGCTGAGTACAGGCCAAGTTTATTCACAGACACAAAGCCAATGTAGCTCTTCATCAATATAATTGCCTTTTATATTGTCGTTTAAATAATGGGCTCTATTATTGCTTTAAAATCCTAATATTCCTGGCATTTTATCACTATGTTTACAAGGTATGTCCTTTAAAAATGTGAAAGGAAGATAAAAGAAACCTATAAAATCTTACAACATCAAATATTACCTCAAATTTTAAGTCTTAACTACTTGACATTTTCTGCCACACTCCAGTATTCCTCATATCATAACAAAAACAAAACAGGCAGCCGTTTTTCCAGAGGAATTATACCTTAGAACATTCTTGCTTCACAGAACAGTAACCTAAGATCATTCAAGGCAGTAGACAATTCCTGTTGATTTTCAGATTATTTTCCATAATTGTACCACACGAACTATTATAAAACAGAAGTGAGCAAATTCCTCTATTAACACAGTCACACAAAAGTACAGGCCATGTGATTTCCTTCTCCTGCATTAACTTCATCCACATTTCTGATGCTTCATCGTGCAGTTCACTGTACTGGCACAAACCAGACATAACAGACCACAATCCCATTGTAATTGTCTCTTCTAAGGAGCTATTCCACTAGGATACTTCCACTCCCATTAGATGTGCTTTGTTGCTTCCAGACACCATACGGTTTCAATAGAACCATTACCATAAAAGTGTAAAACTGAATATTGACGTTCTCACAGCCCAGATGAGATGGAACTTGCTCTAAAAATTACCACATGAGAGCAGTTCATCCTAAAAACCTTTCCTGGTGTGTCTATTAAAGTTAAAGTAGCATTACTCCTTCATGAGAAAAAATTGTCATTATTATTATTATTATTATTGTTGATCTCAGCAACAGCATCAAATCCCACTCAGTTCAAGCAGGCATCATTCCAAAGCTCACTTGCAGAATCCAGGTGAGACACAGCCACATTTGCACCACTGTATTTTCACCACTTTGCACCCTGAGAATGACTACCTGTGCCAGTGAGTACAAATGCAGGAACAGCATTTATGGTGACTGTGGGCAAAGTCTCACTGGATCAGCTCCTTAAACTCAGCCTTCAAGGAGAAGCAGCAAGTGGACATGAATCTCAGCATTCTTAACACTGCTGTAGAGTGTGCAGAATTATATGCATAATAGTCTACATCAAGAAAATCCCACTGACATTATCAGCTTACTTTTCTGAAACTCCTCCAGCTTTTTGACAGCCTCATCTCGCTCTTGCTTGATTTTGTCACACTGTAGGAGAAAAGAAAATTGAAATGAAACACTGATCCCAGTTATTTAATTAGCAGTCAGTCACAACATGCAAAATCAACCAAGATCAATTGCCAGTGCAGAAGCCTATCAAAGCTTTTTTTTTTCCTTTCAGCCATGTAAGATCGATGGAAATTATGCATAAAAAATTCATTACTCAGAGTATTTCCTAGCCAAACTGGCATGCTGTATTTGATCTAGGTTCTGATTCAGAGCTACTCTGAAAATATTTTAAAGAGACACATTATCTAAAACTGATATAAACAGTTATCCATGTTAAACCAAGAGTAGAAGCAATACTTTGTATGTCAAAAATAGGCTCCAAGTCTAGTTTCTTTAACACAAATAGACTCAGAAATGAGGCCTGCATTTCTATACCCACCATGTGCAAGGAAAACCTCAAAGCCAATCAGCAGGGACATGCTGTTTAATTTCATTACACCATGAGCAAAGTTTCAGCTTTGTAGAGAGAAAGGCACTCATTTTCACACTTTAAGGAGTTCCCATCTCCCCAGTTTTATTAATTTTGTGGCTATTGCTAACACTACACAGGCCTGCAATCACTGATCTTATGATGGAACGGTTTCTTCAAAAAGAGAGAATAAAACAGATGTTAAATAGAGTTCTCCAAGAAAACCTATTCTGTAAGCAAATGAAAAAACAAAGAAATGAGTAAAATTCACAAGAGACACAGTCAGTGATTAACCACAGGGTGAAAAACACATGACCCAGGGGGAAGTATGACTGGCACACAAGGTGCCTTACACACACATCCTTCCTCACATGCAGCTGGGCATGTTCACAGCAATGAATCAACCTAAGACCATGAGTTAACTTCTGGAAGAGACCTGTGTGACTGAGCTCCTTACAGTGCAACTCCAATTACAAGGATGCTGGCCACTGGAACAGAACTGGGTAAGAAAAAAAATAAAAACCAAAAAACAAACCCTGAAATGATTTTGCTCGATTTTCAGTTTTTCCACATGAGGAGCCACTTTGAGTTAGCTGGGAAAGGAGCCTGCTGTTAAGCAACAAGAAGGGGGAGAGTCTGATTCAAAGGCAGCCAAATTCAAGAGAACTCTTCTGTCAGCTACAGAGGACCTTGGATGAGACCCAAAGAAGGATCTGCTCTGGGCAAGGCGAGGATGCCACTGGTGTTGGCTCAGGGGCAGCTGATGGCTACCTGTGGGAGCAAAAGGAGCTGCATTCAACAAGCAATCTCTCTTCTCATGGCACTGGGATGATGGAGCTTCAAGGGGCAGGGGAGAGACAGGTCAGTCACCAGCTGCTGTAAGGACTGGGAAACAAGGCAGAGCTGCAGGAGGAGCAGAGATGTGCTGAGCAAGCAGTGCTGAATGAGGACTCACCGTTTCCTGGAGCCCTGTTAACAAAAAACCTGCTCAGAGAATCTTGCAGAGGAGAGGTGAAAGGGAAATCTGTGCATGAATCCCGCTGCTCTCCCTCCGTTTCCTCAGCAGAAATTTGTGTTACCTTCGAGGCAGAAGAGCAGTCTAAAAGCAGAAGGCAGTGAAAGGTGCAGAGAGTGTTTCTGGCTGTTCTGCAGAGGGGAACTGGTGTGAGCCACAGAAGGGGAATTGGTGTGAGCCTCCTCAGACTTCCCAAGAAAGCCACTGGAGCCACACTGACATACTTCACCCACGGATTTTTCTGCACACTGCAAGCTTTCAGCCCACTGCACATTAAGTGAGCAAACGCCTTCAGTGCTCAGTTTAACAACCAGGAGCATTAGCATTTTAAGGATCTCATCTGTTGCCTGTGGAAGTCAACAACTTTCCTACCGCTGGAAACCTTGCTGCAGAGGACATAGCACGCTCCCTCATCCCAACAACAGGAAAAATTCCTTTTAAAATCCTCCAGGCAGCAGGCTGTAAGGCGAAGCAGCTTTCCCTGTGCAGTGAAAGGGGAAGTTAAATGACCTCTCCCACTTCACCTCGAGTGCTATTTGCAGAGAGAGCTCCATTTGGACCACGGCAAGCTGACTATTCTCCTCATAACTGCGACATTTCTCTGCACAATCAGGGTCTCTAGGCTTGGGTCTCTGCAGAGCAATTCCTGCTCCCAGTTGCAGTTTTCTCAATACCTTCCTTTTGCTGCTACTGTGCTTCAGAATGAAAGAGGAGGAAGAAAAGGAGAGCGGGAGATTGCTGCCCTTGCTGAAATGATCAATGGAAAGCGCTTTGCCTTCTGTCTTGCAATCAGAGCCATGCAAGCAGAGCTGTTACAGCTTCTTCCAAAAAAATACCCTGGTTTATCTTCTAAGAATTAGAAAAATTTGAGATTTTCTTTAACTACTTAAACTGTTTCAAATTTGAAATTTACACAAAAATAAAAAGCCTATGAACTGTGTTTCGTAATAAAAAAATACTATCGCCCTTTAAAATAAATGGACTTTATCTTTAAAACTGCAAAGTTTAAAAATCAAAATTTAGACACATGAATTGCTCATAAAATGTTCCACAGAAGTCTTAAAAGTTCACAACCATATCACTTTCCAAAAAAGCAATTTGAGGCATACAGAATAGAATCATTAATGGACAAAAGTATCACTATCCCTAAATATTAAAGGCAAATAGTGTAGCATTACTATAAAATCTACTGTTCATTTTCCACATTCAAGCACATGCAACTGCTGAGGAGAAACAGTTCCCATGTAATTACTAAGCTTCCCCTTTTTAGTGTTACAATATAGCTTCAAACTAAAGAGTACTCTTGAATAAAACTTTAAAAGTTTGTAGCTCCTGTTTTTAATTTAATTAAGAGTTCCAGCTTCTCTGAAAAGTAAAATAAGCATTTATTCTATGTTATTTAATATATCTAGTCTAATAATCTAATATTTATACCATCATTATCTCACTTATAAAAATCCCAACAATGTAAAACAGACAATATTGCAATCCTGAACTGGCTACAGGAGTCAGTAATCATCTCCTAGCAAAAAGATACATTGCATCTGTAGTTTTAGAAATTAACAGTCCAGTTGCCAGAATTAATTTTATTAATAACTCCATATATTCTTAATCTTTGCAGGCACAAATTCAGAAGATTTGTCGACCCCACTCCTTTCAGGTTTTAGCCTTCTAGGTACCCAATACACAAGGCAATACTTTAATTTCTAGTTTCTTGTCTATTCTCTACTAACAGGCTTCTTTCTTGCCAGCTATTTTGCACATAAGCTCCTACAGACTTCAGTAAAAGGTCTCCAAAGGGCAAAAACAACAGGGAGATTGTTCAGTCCAGATATTAAGATGCAAGAAGTTCACACAGTAGTCATATAGTCAATTAAACCATTGCTAAGCAACAGAAGGACACAGTTCTTTCCCATTTATTGTGAAATGTATGCAGATTTCATGCTTGTTCTAAAATTGTGAGTTTGATGCAGTGTTCAAAAGTATCCAATGACATTTGCAATACTCAAGGAAACAATGAGCATGTCATCAAGGCAGAATCCCTTCCCCATTCCCACTTGGTGACAAAACATAATCCACTCCATCCCTGTGCTTTAACAGAGCAAACACCATGAATGATGTATCAGAGACACAGTATTACACCTACTGTTTTGGATAGCTGTCTTGCTTTTTCTTTTCCCCTACTGGCAGCATGACAAAACACTGTCAAAACCAGTGTTCAGAGTCATTTCTGTCTGATTAGCAAGTAGTCAAATATTTATTCATGATCTGACTCTGAATATGTCAGAACTGCATATTAAGTTACCCACATTTGTGAGCAGCTGACCATTAGTTATCCATTTTGGGGGGGCTGGTATGAATGTTTTGTTGGCTACACCATTGAAGAGTGGTGAACTAAGAGACCTAATCTGCCAGTACAATTTTGGCTCCACTGTTTCTAAAAGCATTAAAAATAGTAACAAAAAATGTCTGGGGAAATGTCAGAGACTCCACCAGTGGTCTCCAAATTGGCAGTTTTGCAAGGCAATGAGGAAGAGACACTGGGGATCAAAGATTTTGGATTTCGCTCCTGAATTTTCATGGTTATTAGCATCCCTTTAAACCAGCAGTGCTTTGAAAAAGTAACCCACGTAAAAGTCAATTTAATTCCTAATTTTAAGAAAAAATATGGAACAAAGAGCATAAATTTTCAAAAATTAAAATGGCAATCTTAAGTTAGCTGCTCATTATCCACTAAGTTCCATGTGTTTAATGGAAACTAGGACAATTTCTGCATGCACAGCTCATCTTTCACAGCCACACAGGTAATGACTTAGAAAAAGTATCCCACCAAGTGTACCAAAAGCACATACACACAGACTGCTATGTAATTCCTCTGTGGCACTTTCCACACACAGTCTGCAAGTCATCTGCTAAAAAAATTAACTTTTCACTCTCCCATCAATGCAATTATGTGGCCACAATTGATAGAGAGGAAGCCACCTGCTGACATTCACAGTGACAAGCAGTGGCAGAAACTGGGACAGAAGTCACCCACAACTGCCCAGACCCACAGGCAGAGCAAGCCTGTGCTACATTTTTCCAGTGGCAGGTTTGATCCTGCAAAGCACAAACTAAGATACAAAGCAAGAGATGCTAAGGACCTTTAGGATTACTCTGCTCTGCCATAATACAAGGAACAGTTTCTTCCAGTATTGGCACTGGAAGAAAATATAACCATGAACTCTGTATCAGTAGGTTTTTTTATTTTTTGGGTCTTTTTTTGTGGAAGAAATGCACTTAGAACCTCACACTTAACCACTTGAGTCCAAGCAATTAAACAATGAACCATGACTGCTTACACAAGCAGACCGACTTGCAGGATGGATTTTCTGGAGGGAGAAAACTTGCATAACCCAGCAAAATCCAGCCCAAGCACGTGTTTCACTGATTTGCTCAGCTGGGAATGTAATCCCCATGAGCTCAGGCTTGGGGAATTTTCGGGTGTTACACAAGTATTCTGAAAAAGTTCAAAGCAGCTTCCAGATGAAACACACAGAAGTAGAGATATGCAGCTGTAGGAAAGAAGTCTTGTGAGAGAGAGAGGCAAGGAGACAAGAACAGCTGAACAGATAAAACAACCTCAGAATATTTCATTCCATCTCAATTTCAGATATAAAATTCTTCATTGAAATTCCCTTTGAAGAAAAAAAAAAAAAAAAAAAGTAGCTCAGGGAAGTCTCCCCATTCCTCCCTTTCCAAGCTACACAAAGCTTTGCTGAAGAAACACCAAAGCTGATATGAGTTGGGTTCAGGGGCAAGCTGGGGAGCCTGTTTTTCTTGGGGTGTACACATGTCCTGGCATGGCACTCCCCACATGTGACAGGAGCCAACAGCCAGCATGGGACAAACTAAAGGAAGAGAGCAGGGCAGGATGCAGAAATCGTTCCCAGGCTGCAAATGGTTTGGAGACTGCAAGAGAAACATGCCCAGGTCTTACACATGCTTGTACATGTCTCCCTTCCTGCTGTCAGAGACAGCATTCTGGGCTGGATGGAATCCTGGTCTCACTCAGTTTTATTCTCATTTTCTTCTGAGCATTTTTTCCAAATGGCAAAGACAGAGGACAGATTTCCTGGGATATCTGAGACACTGATGAAGGACAGCAGAACAGGAATGCAGCAACAACCAGAATGAAAAGGACAAGGAGGTCAGAGGATAGAAGGGAATGAAGCACAATATGCTGACCTCAGTAGAAATACACATAATCTTTGCTGAATCCTAAGTGAACATAAGTTTCAAATTTTCTTTGGGAAAAGAGTTAAGGACAATGTCTTCTCAATACAACCTTGAATTGAAACATTTGTAACTAAAAATGTTCCCACCAAAATGATTTCAGAAGAAGCTGAACTAAACCTAAATGTCTTGGCAGCTGACAGGGATTTGAAAACTAACAGCTTTCTTATATCTTCAGCTCACTCATACTGGAGAAAGGAGGATTTTACTTATAATACAGTGCAGCACTGACTCCCCTGCATTCCTCCCTACCTTCAGAAATCATATTCCTACAGTCTGAATGTTCAGAAGCTGAGGGAAGTTGTTCTCTTTTTTTCTTTTCAGTAATTAAGTCCCCTGTGCAAATGAAGTCGTAATAGAACAAGACTTAGATCAAAGAAAAACAGTTCTAGCTGAACATGTGACTTGGTCTGTGCTCCCATTATAATCACAGGCAAACCTGATAAAGCAGCAATCACTTAAAATATATTTACAGGAACCTTTCTGGAGTGGGACAGCCAGAGTAGTTGTGAGAGTTGCATTCATTGCTCCTTAAAACATACAAGTACAAGTAATATTATTATTAGTAAGTAACAGTGAACTCAAAAAAGCAGTCAGCAATCTGCCACAATGCACAAGGTATTCTGGTATTTAGCATTTTAGTATTAAATGAATAACTGATATATACAAACCTCTTCCTTCGTTTTCTTATTTTCTGCTCTAAGCTCTTCATATTCACCAATAGCTACACAAGGAAAAAAAGAATTAAAACAGTTAATACAGCAGTACCCCTTTTCAAATTAGCTCTCTATTTAATTAAATTGAAAACTCTTCTGTTTGTCTATGTACACTTCTTAAATAACATGGGTCATAAACTTCATTAATAGCCTATTAATATCCTATGAACTGGACAGCCTTCTAGAATTGAAGCAATTAGGAAGTGTCTGAAAAAGGTGGTAGCTCCCAAAACAATCAATTTTTGATCAATGTAGAGTTAAACAATCTTATTGACTGAGTTCAAAAATTACAAGGTGAATATATACTGATTTGCAGTGACCATTTTAAACCCACACTGGCTCAGGTTACAGATCAATCCTAGAAAGAATGGTTGGTGCAATAGATGGGTACCTGCAGAGTGACTGATCTGTGCACCAGAAAAACCAGGGTCTCCAATCCATCCCTTTGCTTTGTCTCCACTTCTCCTTATGCACCAAAAATTCTTACCCACCACCCATGCCCAAGAAGCAGGAAAAAAAACCCTCAAACCAAACAAAAAAAAAAAAAAAACCAACAAAAACCCCAATAGGTAGATGAACAAACAAGAAAGCACACTGGTGAAACAAGGTATTTCCTACACAGGAGCACAAAGGCTATGCCTCTTGGTCATTGCTTCACTGCCAAGCATTTTCCCATTCCCCAACCATTTTCCCTTCAGGAAAATAAGGGAAGAGACTTCTACCATCCAGATGCAAGAAAAGGAACGAAAACTGTACCAACAGATACAATCTGAGTTTCTTCATAACTGCTCGTGTTTGCTCACCTTTAAGGCAAAGTCATTCTTGCCATTCGATACTTTACAAATGACTGAAAAATGTAAATACAGATTTGCCCCACCCTTGACAGCTCTTTTCACATGCTCCATGAACAGAGAACTCTGAATCATTAGCCCTGAAGGAGAAATTAACAGAATATTCTGGGCTATAGCTCTTAACCCACCCAAAACGTTCTCTCAGCCAACCCTGCTCTTTCTTACAGTAAAAGAGTAAAACCCAAAACAGCCAACATGTGTGAACACAAATTCCTCCACCAGTTATTCACCAACTATTCACTCCACAGCTCAGCTGGCCAGAAGGGACTGTCCTGTAAACATATTAACGCCCTTTATCAATATTAAATTAAGTAGGTAACTTTGTATGCAGAAGCTCCTTCAGTAATAACTTAAGTCTTTTCATTTCCAGTTGTGAATCTGTGTCACCTGAACCTGAATTTGCTATCAAAATGTAAGTATTATCTAAATTAGACGTTTTATATATTAGGTGCTTACTATGGCTGAAAAGGACTTATTACTAAAACAAGGTTGTAAGGATAAAAGTATATAATGACTATAATTCACAATGAACAACAGGAAAGACACCTTCATTTACACACAGTGAGGTGGTGACTCTTCCTTACTCTTTTTATTTAAAAAATTAACCCCTTTCCTCTATATTAAAAAACACAAATCAAAGAAAAAAACCCCCAAACTTTCAAAATGCTACATACATACACTTTAGTATTTATATTGCAAACCAGGGTGGCCTTCAAGTCAATTGAGAGCCGTTCCATGCCAAATCAATAAGTCATGCCACTTCAGGATTTCAAATCTACTTATTTACTCAAAAAATAAGTAGAGCTATCAAAGGAAGCAAGTGTCCACTGGTTTTGCTTCCATACCATGGAGCAGGAATGTCTTTACTGGTACAGGAAAGAGAAAGAGCTGATGGTGCAAGAAGTCCTCTGCTCTGCATGAAACAAGCTATCCTAATTAAGTCATATTTTGCTGTAGAAGTAAACTAACACCTGGCTTCTTGGATATATCATTAGAGACAGAATTACCACTGGCAGCACCAGAAGCTTTAATGGAATTGCTGCCACCACGCTGCTCTTCCCAGTGTACATGGAATAGGAAAAATCAGGCCAAGAAAGTGGTGAAAACTCTCGAACAGCAATGGCCTCCTACATGTACAGCATGCAAAAGACTGTGAAGTGCTGCCAAAAGGATTAAAAAAAGCCAAAAGGGATCAATTTTTCCCTTGTTCACCACTTTAGGCTCAAAGATCCCTTCTCCTAAATCCAACTAATGTGTATTTCAACAGGATGCAGTAAGGCACCAGTGGCACCAGCCAGGTGCAAACAATTTTCAGAGTGCCTGGGCAGCATTTTTAACACCTCCTTGTGTTAAGGGGAATGTATGGGACAGCATTACACTCATCACTTACAATGATTCCTATTACCAGGCCTGAAGCTCACATGGGCAAGCCAAGCTTTTTGGTCAGATGTCAGTTGCATTTGCTGAAACCTACATGGCTCAATTACCTAACAGTTGTTAAAAAAACAAACAAATAAAAACCACCTGTGTAAGTACACAAAGGTAAGTGTTAGGTACCAATACTGTACAAAGTCAGCTACTGCATCTGTGTTCCCATATGCCTTGATTTTACTCAAATCTGTGAAAGTGTGTACAAGTAAATTAAATTGAACCCTGAATTTGCATCTTGCACTCTTACAGCTTCCTTGCAAAAACAGGGCAGGAAATTGAACCCACCACTGCCTGATAAAGACTAACCACTAAGTTCACACCAAAAGATTTGCCTTCACAAGTTTCTGAAAAAAAAAAAGATAGGGTTTAACATGAGAAACTGAAGTGAGAAAAACATTTGAACTCTAATACATCCAAGCAGGCTAGGATCTGCTGGGGAGTGATGGCAGCTGTGTATGAAGATACACACACAGGTACATGGGGAAAAAATAAATTATACAGCAGGTGACTACAGAGGGGAAGACAGCAGCCAACAAGGTGTCCTAAGAAATTTCTCTGGCCATAAAAATTACCCATCTGGCACAAAGTAAAATACATTTGTCAGACCACATTAGGAGCTTGTCAATAGTACACATTTAAAAGGCACTGCTCTGAGACACTGCTGTCAGATTGGCAGTCCAGTCTGTTCCTAAGATACATATAAGATGTTTCCTTATTAAAAGGTGATGACATTATAAGAAAAAGTTTTAAGAGATCAAGTAGCTCATAATTTTAAAAGCAAGTATACAGAGACCTAGTGCTTGGGACTAGAGACTGGAAATCATCACACTTCTTCAAATCCAGCCACCAAACACGAGCAAAGTTACACCTTTCAAAAATGAAGAAAAAACATCCAGGCAATATAAATACGTTTATGTGTGGTTAACAGCAGTTGTTAAGCACTGTAATTCAGCAAAGTGAACACAAATGTGGCTATGACAGTGGCAGTGCTAATGTAATTTTACCTAGTTTATAACTCCAGACACTTTGATCACTGACCCTGTTTCCAGCTGAAAAGGAGGGACTATTGCAGATGACTCTGTCTTTAAGGGCAAGGTACCAGCAGTGCCAATAAAACCAAAGACAAACAAGGCAATCTTCCACGCAGGTAATCAACTACTGTTATGATTCAGCTGATAGTCAAGTTTCCTACCATTCCTCAGGTTCTACAACAGATAACTAATGATACTAATAAAAAAAAAAAAGTTTTGCCAAACTGGTTTTCGGTTTTGTTTCTTTTTTTGGGGTTTTTTTGTTTGGTTGGTTTTTTTTTTAAGTCTTACTCATAGGAATATATGGGCCAGTTGAATAGAAGTATGCATCACTGGAAACATCACTTAAAGTACAGTTAGGAAACAGTAATATTTATAGTGAAATTGCTTTATTAAATCATGGCATTTCAGAAAACTATTTGAGGATTAAAACTCAAGCAACACTTGTAAGTCCAAAATATCATCAACACAGAGATCATGTTTCTTCACGATGCTCACCTTAAACTTGGTAATGGAGCAAGCTGAAGAATGATCAGTATCAGGTGTCTGAGTCTAACACACAGGACTTGGAAAATTCAGCACGGGTGAAAGATAAGAGTATCTTGCACACGGACGGCTTCAGTGTCCTTGCTGCTGCTCAGAGCTCTGCCAAACAGCCAAGCAAATTTGCCCAGGCCCCAGAGAACTTCACAGCTGCCACTGAGAATTGGGTGGGCAGCTACAAAGCACCTGCCTCGGGTTCCATCTCCTGACCTTGGTTAGGAGAAGTGCAAGCAGCAGTTGAAATGTGACAGCAGCCAGCCCCAGACGCTGCCACCCTGCCTTCACCTACGGCACCACTTCTCAGACAGCTCATTTACCTGCCGCCAGGAAAGTCTCTCCAGACTACAAAAACACATCCTGGAAAAGAAATCAAGGCAAAGGCTACTGAATTGTTTTCTGAAACCTCTCCAAATCCATTTGTGTTTTTCAGAAATCTGACTACACGTCAAAATGTTACAAGAACCTGAAGCCGTGCACCACTCTGAACAAAATAGATAGGCCAAGTCTGTGTCACCCCAAATATTCAGATGCAGCAGATCCTTCCAGCAACTACATTTATTCCCAAAATAATACTGTTATCTACATTTAGAAGCAATAAACAAGAAAATTAAGAGACTCTGTTTAACAGACTATCCTAAAATTACTCGAGGGAAGTTGGTAGTATTGAAAATAGTCGTGTTTTATTACCAGTAAGAACAGAGGGGATACTATCTAGTCCAAATTACAGTATATAAAAAGTAAGCAAATTTACTTATCTACAGTAACAACATACTTTATTTTACTATTAGAATAATTTCATTTATCTCATTACATTTTCACTGCTTGAGTTTTTCACTCTAGGCACTGGACTCATCAGTTAACACAACTACTTATTTAACTGTGTGTGCTACCATATTTTTAGCATAGTTTTAAATGTAAACCAGAAGAGTATTTTAATTTTTTTACATAAAAATTGAAGCCTACATAAAACAACTTTCTCACCAGCCACATAATCACAAAAGTGTATGTCAGCCTAACAACAACACACGAAAACTCCTGTGTTTAAGGATGAACATCCACCAAGAACAGCGCCTTACAGGACTGGGTCTGCCAAGTACAGCTTCTATTTCAACAGCTCAGGTGGATCTGGGACAGCCAGTCCTCAAGTTACAGTAACTTTCCCTTGAAC
The DNA here is from genome assembly GCA_013389925.1 of Aegithalos caudatus. NCBI lineage: Eukaryota > Metazoa > Chordata > Aves > Passeriformes > Aegithalidae > Aegithalos > Aegithalos caudatus. Next base: position 650,559 of record WEIU01020637.1, on the reverse strand, counting down.
TAATTCCTCTAGTCCTGTAAAAAGTTCCTTAGAATTAAAGGATACACAACCCACTGAAGGAGACTTTCAGAGAGCAGAACTGAAGCCTTGCTCTAAACAATTTCAACAGGCTCAGTTTTCTCTAAAGAATAACACAAATTTGTATTTTTTGTAACTGATTATTATCTTTTTTACAAATGCTCTCTTGGAGGCAACAATACTGGAGGGAAACAGTCAGCAAGAGAACAACATTTTGAGCCTTATTTTTTTGGTCTCAGATTATCAAAGCATACAGCTGTAAGATTATCACTTCACACCTACTGCATCTTTCCAAGGCAGAATCCATCTTGTGCTGATAGTAAGCATGAATTTCCAAAGCTGAGCGTACAGGAGAAACCCAAAAAGTGACAAAGCAGGTCATAAATAGTATATATCCATTAATATCCAAATGAAACTTGGTTAAGAAAAGCTTATGCTATACAGGGATGGAGAAGATTTATGGTCAGAATGACTGACAGAAAAACGGGCACTAATCACATCCCTGTAATTTCACTCTTTTACACAACTTTGTCCAATAGGTCTTTTCCAAATTGCCCCTCCCCAAATTGCCAGGAGGGTCAGGAGAGCTCAGCTGTGGGAATTACCAGATGTGAATTCCAGCGTGGCTCCTTCACACCTCCTGCACATGAAGCTGTGGCACAGGAGGCAACACCGACCGCCTGGTGCTCAGGAAGGTGTTCACAACTCAGACACATCTTTGAATGTGCCTCCCTGACTAAGGCTGCAACTTTGCTGGATCAACCTGGCCCAGGGACAGACTGACCACAAGGGAGTTAAAAAATGGCTTATGAGGATCCAAACTCTTTTCCATTCACCTTCTTGAAAAAGATTAAATATTACAGTGTTCTAGTTTTTGAGTCAGACTATGCACTCATGAAACCGAACACGTTGAAATTCTGGCCTTTTCTACTAAAGCACCGAAAGTGACTCACGCTTGGCACCAAACCAACCCAGGATGGAACTACTCAAGTGCTATAGAAACCGACAGCGCATCAGGACGAGCCCTGAGCTATCAGCGGGAAGTTTGCTCGCTGATGGGGACTGGGATGTGTTTGATGGGTTAGGATCGGATCCTGCAGCACCGAGAGGAAGATGGGACACGCTGGCAGGTCAGGCAGAGCCTGGCTCAGCTCCACGTCAGGCTCAGCTCCCGGGAAGGTCAGCGAGGCGGACAGCCCGTCACGCCTGGAGCTGCCCGGTCCTGCGGGCTCGGAGGTGCCGGCTCCCCGCCAGGGCAGCAGC
>WEIU01020637.1:628794-648849 GCA_013389925.1 Aegithalos caudatus | reverse complement strand
CGGCCCGGCCCGCTCCGCTCTGCACATGCCCAGACTCCCGCGGCGCCCCAGTGAGCATGTGCGGGTGCGGGCACGGCGGCTCCGGGCAGCTCCGTCAGGCGGGACGCGCTCCGAGCGGGGGTCCCGGCACCGGCCTGGCTGCGAGCGGAGCCGCGGATCGGTTCGGCTGGAATAGACCTCCGAGGTCACCGAGCCCAAACTGTGACCGAGCACATCCGTGTCACCCACACCATGGCACCAAGTGCCGCGTTCAGACTTTGCTTGAACACCTCCAGGGATGGTGACTCCACCGAGTCCCTGGGCAGCCCATTCCAGTGTCTAATGAGTCTGTGAAGAAATTCTTCCTAATGTCCAGCCTAAACCTCTCCTGCCTTAACCTCTTATCTTGTCGCTGGTTTCCTGGGAGCAGAACCTGAACCACATCTGGCTCCAACTTCTTTTCAGGGAATTGCAGAGTGAGGTCTCCCCGGAGCATCCTCCAGGCTGGACACCCCCTCCTCCCTTAACTTCTCCTCACAGGACATGTGTCATCTCCTCCAGACCCTCCACCAGCTTTGTTGCCCTTCCCTGGACTTGCTCCAGCACCTCAGTGTCTTTCCTGATTTGAGGGACCCAGAACTGGACACAGCACTTAAAAGTGTGGCCTCAGCAGTGCCAAGTACAGGGGTAGAATCACTTCCCTGTCCTGCTGCCACGTTATTCCTGATACGGACCAGGATGCCATCGTGGCTGTTGACCAGCACCCCCAGGTCCATTTTCCAGGCCGCTTTCCAGCCACTCTTCCCCATCATGTACTGCAGCAGGGATTGGTGTGGCCAAAGTGCAGGACTCTGCACTTGGCCTTGTTGAACCTCCTGCTGTTGGTCTTTGCCCGTGGATCCAGCCTGTCCAGGTCCTGCTGCAGACCCCAGGCAGGGTCTCCCACTGTTTCAGTGCCCCATGAGCTGGGATTAAGCCCTCCTCCTGCTGGTGTGTTGCTGCATTTTTAATATGTCCTTTTGCACAGCTTGCATAGCACAGCTTTCCACTGAGGATCCTCTGCTCGGAGGAGTGGTGGGGACATAGAAGGGCTGTTTGAGTGCCTCGGTACAAAGAAAGCTAAAAGGTTTTAACAAAAAACCTGGAAGATTGCATTATTGTTTGTGAAGGTCCAAGGGAAACAACTGTGTGCCAGTGTCCAGCACTTCAAGGAAACTTTGGAACAAATTTAGGGCAGAGAGCTTTGACAGAGGGCTTTGACACCTGCTGTGTTCACCTCAGAAGAACACACTTCTCTCTGCTGTTCTCTGCTGATCCCTTTCTGAAAAAGGAGGGGATCCAGTAATAATCTCTGTATTAAAATAGTTCCCTTGCCCATCTTACCCCGAGGCTGACAGTAAGTGCAATGCAGAGTCTGTTTCTGTTTATACATTTTGCTGAGCTCCAGCAGCAGTCAGCTGAGCAGCAGCTATCTCCAGACTGACATGGGCAAAGGTACAGTTCATACACCTCCCCCCTCCCTCCCTCCTTCCCTCCTTCTTTGGCAAACACCCATCAATTCCTGTGGCAGGCAGGTCAGAACACACAGATGTGGCAATATTAGTTAGAAATACCAGACAGTGAAGGGAAAAAGACCCTACTACAAACAGTTGCTCAGTCCTCCTGCCTTCCTCTTCCCATACAGTATCCTCTAGTTTTCCCATTTTTACCTAGTAAACCTTTAAAACATGAAGAGACTCTAGATTGATGCTTTACAACACTTTCTGTCCTACAGGTAGTTAATGACACGTGTAACATCCTGGAAAGAAGCCATAAGAACCATGTGAGATGTCTCAGAAGCTTGGCATGCTCCATGTAAGGCAAAGGAGGCAAGTTCATAAGCTAGTCAGCTTATTTTGAACTAGTCAGCACAAAACACCTTGAACTGTACCAAATGCAAAGTTATGCATTTGTGCTCCTAGTTGTATGCAAAGGATGGGAAATGACCTTGGAAAACGAAGGCTCTGTAGAGGAAGTGGGTGGCAAAGTGCAAGTAATTAAGTGCTGTCAGTAAGGTACTGCAGCAAAAGAAGGGGGATATGCTGACAGCAGGGTAAAAAGTTTCTTCTGTAACACTGACAAGACCAAAATAAAGTTTCTGTATCCAGTTCTTCAAAAAAAATGGTACAAAAAATTACAGAGAAAGCACAAGAGAAAAAAATGGCCTAAGGTTTGAGGAGAGGGCTTTGTAACCTCAAACCATTTATCTTTTTAATTGAACAAAAAGGAAACAAATTATTTGGTTATGGCAATTTCAATACTTGAGGGCTTTTCAGCCTAGTGGAAAAGAGTCAAGCAGAATCTGTGTCTGTAACCAGAAACTGAATGTTAAAGCTACAAATGAAGCCACAACAACAAATCAACAAATGCCTCCATTGGAAGGAACACAGAGGTCCTATTTAGGTCCTTGGAGTTCTGGGATGACCTTGGTTTTGAATAGCCCCCACTTTAAATCAGAGCACTTTTGCCAGTGTTTTACTTTTTAGTGTCTTCTCTTGGGCTGCCTTGTTGGCTTCCCTTCAGCCACAGGTCTCATTCCAAGTCACTCTTCCCACTGCTGATATCATTCCCTTTCATTTCCAAACCAATTTCCTTTATGCAGTGTAATAGCAGGATTTGCAAAAGAGTCATTGTGGGGTTGCTTACCCCTGCACAGTGCCAAGGCACCAGGCATTTTCATCCTCCAACAATGTTCTGTCTGTTGTATGCAGCCAGAACAGGGCATAAAATCCCTTTGATATCTGCAAAGACAGCAACTCAATTCTTCCATTATTTTATTTATTTACTCAAGTTAAAGTAGTATGTCCACATCAAAAGAATTCACTGCCATAATTTCTATATTAGGGCTTCATAATTTTTCTTTTTGTTTTTATTCACTTACATTTACATCCATTTACAATACCTTGAAAAGTCAGAGTTTAAAACAAAGATCTTCTTGTTTCGGACCACTTTGGTTGCAAGAAGAAGATGGCTGTCACTGCAATAGTATTATTTATTATTATTATTGTGCTAGTAATATTAATACTATTAATAATATATGAATCAATTGTTGCTAATATTTTCCTAAGTTAGGTGATAGCTGAAAAATTAACTCTATTACTAATAATTGATGTCCTTTGGGAAACCAAAATTCAGATGGATTCATCATACTTCTAAATTCCACCAACTCAGCTGCAATGGATAAGAATCTGGTGTTCTCAATTACACAGTAGCCATCAATCATATAAAGTAGGATAATTACAGAAAAAAAAAAGAAAAAAGAAAAAATACTGGAAGTTCCAACTTTTTCTTACTTTGGGATAGATCTTAGTGAAATGTTGGACACCTCCTGTTATTCTGACTTATGCTTGAACCTGATGCAAATGATGAGTTCCCAAAATGTTTGTGTAACTCAGGCTGTTGTACCTGCTTGCATATAATTTTTTAAAATTTTCGTGGTTCACCTCTTGGGTGGGACTTTGATGAGCAGTCAAATGATGGACTTGGCAAGTTGAAAATATCACAGAATGACGAACTGAAGCAGGTGATTAGTCACATAACTCCTAAATACATAGGATCTAGAGTGAAGACCTAGGAATTCATACTATAATAGAATTTTTTAATTTTGAATTTTGAATAGTAAAATTTGAAACAATTATCAGGCGTATGAACAATTTTGTCCTGGGAACACCTAGAGACAGTAAAGTGTGAACTTTATAAATCCTTAAAATTTTTCCTGTTTTCTCAAAAGTTAGCTATTTAGCATAACAACACTCATAAGCAGGCATAGAGAAGTAAACATTTTGGTACCCTATCAAATAGGTACAACAGTCAGGAATTTGATGTGATTGTTATCTATCTATCTATCTGTCTATCTATCTATAATATTGCCATTCCTCATTTTGGGACAAAATTTACTCAGACCTCTTATTGGATTTACCTCTGCCACATAAATAAACCCCCAACATCTCCAACAGCAAAGAGCGAGGAGGGCAGCACTGGACCCCTCTGGCTGAGAGAGAAAGGCGTTCCCTTGGGAAGCAGTGCAATCCATCGGTCCCTGCAAAGCCTGAATTGACTCCTGAGGATTCATCCCCCTCCTGTTGAGGAGAGCTACCTGCTGGAAGGAGCCGTGCCTGCAGGCTGAGCACACCCTCGGGGCAGGGCTGCAGCCCTGTGTTTGCTACTTTCAGAACAGGTTTTATTAGGAGTGGAGGGACAAGATAAAATAAACTACATAATCACTGCACAGATAAACAACTATCAATAAACTGAAAAAAAAAAAAAAAGGCAATAGCTTTCTGAGTGTCTAATTAACACGATGAATATGACTAAACAGCTTGTCTTGCTGAGGTAATGTATATTTTTCCATCAAACCAATCAGTGCTGAATAATGACCAGCATAATATATCAGGGTAAATATAAGCACTTCTTGTCTCCCTAGGACAGGAACTGACTAATCAGCACACATTCAGACTGGAGTATAAGTATGATTAAAGACAAAAAACTCAGATAATACAGATTCATTTGAAAAACTTTAACCATTTGATTAGAGACACTAGCATGATCTTTGCCACTCATCTCCATCTAGGATGGCAAACATGTCTGTCTCTTTGCACAGCAAAAAGGCACAAATTGATTGGGGGATAAATCAGGGGAAGATGAAGTAATTATCATGGCATTTTTAAATGCTCTAATTGTACCGTAATTGACAATCCTGGATATTAAATTTGCAACTGTAAAAATATAACTAGGCAAATTAAATCTACTCACCCTTCCTAGCAGTTCATTGTACTTTATGGATGCTCACCTCATATAATTTGGTTGAAATGGGTCCCTCCTCTGTCTTCAAGCATAGACAGGTGGTGGATTTCACCCATTGAGGTGTGAACTTCTGCCAACACCTGCATGGACACATATTTAGAGATAACAAATAGCTCACTAGTGAGATCTCCCATGCTTCCAGCCTGTCAGAGACAAATACCACACTTTTGGAGAGTTAGAAATTGAGTCACTTTCCAGACCCCTTTCCTGAAGTGGGGGACCCTGTTTCACCAGTATCACTGGGGAGGCTGTTGTTGCAGTGGATTTTATGTGCTCCTCTGGGGTTCTTTGCTTTGTTCTGCAGCAGTTTGGATAACTGGACTGCCAGAACAAAGAAGAAGAGAGGTTTAATAGGAATCCTTAAACAACTAGGTGTTATGTGATGGTAAATGACTATAGCAAAAAAAAAAAATTTATTTATTTTTTTTTTTCCTAGGAGGAAAGGATGATCTATTAAAAAAGAAGAAAAAAGAGGAAAAACCAACCAACCAACCAAAAGCCATACGGGATCAAATATCTCTGTGCTTATAATTTCATGGTGAAAACAGATATAATCTGATTTTGGTGTGGACAGATGTTTATGATGTGAGAAGTCTTAGGGAACCACCATATTGCAAGCTGATTAAGTGCCCCTGAATACAAAAACTTATTCCTTGGTAAGTTATTCCTGGAGCCTGCAGTGCCATTTCATACCTTGTTCTTTGATAAACAACTAACATCATGTCAAACTAAAGAACAAAATCAGTTAGTTAGGAACTTAAATATGCTACTATACAACAGTCAAGGTCTTTTAGTACTGATCATAAGCATCTTAATAGACCATTCATTATGCATAGCTTTTGAATTCAATGCCACTATTTTGCCTACATCTTTATTATGCCGCTCTGCAAAGTTGCCGTCATAATTAATTTCTACAGAAAGGGCAAGTCAATTCACTTTTATTAAGCAATTTTGCAGCTTATGAAAAATAACCCATTGCCCTGCTTCCTCAACACACTTTCCATCTAGTACTTATGTGCAACTGGAGCCACTTTGTCTGTCTCTCCCTCTCAGTTGAACTTTGCATACAGCTCAACAGCAGTTGATGCTTTTGTTCCTGTTGCAGACTTGTCCCTTTTCTGGTGCTTGCACTACCTCCATTTTTCCACATAATTAGGGTCAGATGCTAGTTCCCTGAATTAAAAGGCATTTGGGCTCTCCTTCCAACAAGCCTTTCTACTCCCTTCTTGCAAAACAAAGCTGTCACATGCATTCTTTAGCTGGTGTTGGATTACATTACACCACTTGACCACACTTACTACACTAAGATAATTATGCCAGGTATTTTGCTGATAAAAATCACCATGGCATTATTGTGTGCTGTGGAACTTTATCAGTTCATGTCAGCACAAAATTGGGTTCTTTGTAAGAATTTAGGGACAAACCTCAAGTTTGCCATAAAGATTCTCACCAGCTTAACCAGCATTTCTGGAAGCCTTTCAACAAGGCAGAAGTAAAGGGACCAAGGAGTAAGAAAATTAATTTCCATAAAAATATCACACAAACTTTCTGCCACTTGCCCAACTGTACATCATCAGGTAGCAGAGAAATACATCCTTTGCAACACTTGATTTTGCTGATTTGCTGTGCCACAGGCCAGCTCTTACAGCTCATACAAGCACTGCTCCTGGGAGATAAAGAAATTGTGTAATGAATCTTGAACTAGAAAGTCTGAGAAGCTTAAAAAGGGCTACTCAGGAAGGATAAAAAACTGCTCTCAGTGGAGTTTTACTGGTATGAAACTTGGCCCAAAATGTTAAAATTTGAGAGAACTCCCTGCTTTTGGAGCCCATGCAGCACAACTCATTTGTGTAAGGCTGAGCCATGGGTCAGCTGGAGCTGGGGTTTGCTCTGTGGCTTCTCAGCATTAAATGGCCTTTCAAAAAGCTACAAGTTCCCACCAGAGTTTGAAAGCAAGAATCACAGACAGTGAAAATGGAATACAGTGTACCCACAAGGGATTGCTCCCACGGAGCCTTTTGGTCAACAGGACACTCCAATGTGCCTTCTCTATCAAAGCAGGTCACACAATACTTCCTAAGAGTGACATTGAGGGTAAAAATCCTGCTTGTCATGCTGGTTCCCAGTAGCTATCTTGAGTTTAAAATTATTCTCAGGTCACCCCATTTTAACAAAACAATTTCCTTGGATGAGAGTATAGTTCTACTATTTCTATCACCAGAAGTGCTATATATTATATTCTCGCTGTGCCAGGGCTTTTAGATTTGTATTATTTTTCTACATTAGGGTTTTTTAATTAAAATAGATGACAAATTAGGCATTAGCCACATCTCTGGGTCTGATCAGTCAGTTATGTGCTGGCTTAATGGCATTACTTTTAACTGACTTCCTTCACATTCCAAATATCAAGCATATCATTACTCATATATAATAAATATACAGTAAGTATAATAAAATACCCTAAAATGATAGGGAGATACTGCTTTTATGCAAAAAAATGGAGGTAGTGTCATAGACAAAAGTAATTTCCTACATTGTACGAAACTAGTGCAATAAAACAATCTAATAAATCAGAGTGTTCTCACAAGGTGAGTTGTTTTGTCAGTTGAGTGCTTGAAATGCTATCTAATGTCTCTGTGGAAATGGCTGAAAGAAACAACAGATGTCTCAGATTTTTGCCTTTCATGTCTTATTAAAATCAAAAGAAGATGGAAAGGCAAACAAAGGGTTACTCATCATTTTTCTCTCCCTGGAAGAAGTTCCTCTGAACACCGCCTACAAGAAGAGGCAGTGATAACTGAAAGACAAAAAGCAATTCAGATAATGATGAACATTTATAAAAGAAAAGATTCATTAAGAACACTATTCCCAAGGATAAAAGGTGGAAAGGAGGCAAGAAATTCTGCAAGCAGCTCATGTGAATAATGTGGCAGTGCCACTGCAGCCTTCGGCAGAGCCATCTTGTGTTGTTCCCTGCCACTCGCATTCAGCCCAAGAACCCTGAATGAGAGGCTTGTGATCTGATTTGTGCTGGGTATTTTTGACTTCACAACCTCGTTCAGACTTGCAGCTCTGGCCTCTGAGCCACATCCCTGCTCTGCAGAGACTGAGAAGCTCTTACCTAAGTAAGGCTCAAGTGACTTGGAGCATCTGGCTGGATGTTTACTCCAGGCTGTTCCATTGTCATCGCCTAAGATATCCACAACTCCTACTTCCATCAGCTCCCCACGCTGCCTTACATGTGAAGCAGCAATGTTTGCCATTGCTGATTATCTGCTAAACTACAAGAAATATTAAAATCTGCTTCACATTGCTATGGTAGCCACTTACACTTTGCACTAGGTGCCAAAGTAAACACCCAATCCCTTATTCTGTTATTTTCTCCTTCTCTTGCTGCAGGAAGATGAGTATGTAATTTGCATTGGCTATACCAAGCATCTCCTGATAAGATGAATATCTTAGGAAGCTATCTTAGAGAAAATGCATATGCAAAATGTGACCCAAGCAGTGTTTTCTGAGCTGGTGTTTCAGCACAGCTCTGTGCAGGTGTCACACAGCCCACCAGGGTGGCTGGAGGTCCCAACAGTCCCTGAGGACACCTCTCCTGCCACTCCCACACCTCCACAGGCAAAGTTCTGAATCAATCCAAGCTGTGAATGGCAGCACTTGATGAAGCTTTGCAGAAAAGGTGACAGAGAAGAGATCAGACTGTGCTGCAGTAAAAGCCACTTACAGGAAATGCACAGAAATCCAGCTGAGAGAGACACTTAAAAAAAAAATAATAATTCTGCTTTTGCATTCCTGAGCCAAAATACTGTAGAGGAGTTCACACAGAATAGGTTGGCTTTGATCTTAAAAATTTTACACTTCAAATAGGGAAACTGAAGAGACTGTTTCTTTCCTTAGTTATTTTCATTTAAGGCCTGAATCCCAAGGTGTTGATACCAATGGGATGTGCTGATGCTAAGTGCCACTGAAACCTGACAAAAAGCAGTTTTTAAACCATTCAGTGAATCATCTCATACATAATGCCAAAGGCTTCAGGCACTGAAAGAGATTGGGCTGATGGGTAGTATATGTGAACTTGTCTTTAGAGAAGGCTGTCCTCAATTAGAGAGCCATAGGAACATTAAAAAAAACCCAAACAAAACCTGTAATTAACCAATTTTTGGACACTCCCTATAAGGACTCAGACCTTTTTATTTACATACAGGTGCATGAGAATCAAAACACTTCTGTACCTACTGTGAAAGATTTTAGACTAACTGTAAAGTTGTGTCACATACATGTCTTAATAAGGTTTACTTTTGTTTATAGAATTGCCAGATATATAATGATGTGGACTAAAGCATTCAGTGGCAAGTCTCTGAGTAAAACCAAATTTTTGGGTTTGTTTCAGTTGTTACACTGCCACTAATTTTCAGTTCCTTAAGGGGAAAAAAAAATCAAACCTAAACCAGAACAAATTATTGCTGCTTGGTTGGGAAGCTGTAGCACCTCACCACCTTGTGGCAGCTCTAAAAACCCAGCCAGGCACCCCTGTGGTGGCCAGGAGACTTCACAGTCACACTGTTTGGTTTTGCCAAGGCAGAACACCAGGAGAGACAGGGCAGAGGCATCCTGGAAAGTGCAGCCTCTGCACTGCCTGAGTCAGAGCAACCCAGACATGGGCTCTGGAAAATCCATCCTAAATGACCACTCATGTTGGGGGGAAGCTGAACACTATCCTTACCTACCTCCTGTCCCTCCCCTCCCTAGGTTTTAATATGCTATAAATTAGGAAATACCTCTAGGTGATGTTATATGACAAACCCAAAACAACTACCCTTTTGAAGATGACCTGTCAGGTGCTCCACTTTCCAAAGAAAAAATTTGGGCATGTGCGCCCTAAACAAAGGTTCTAATCTTGACAATTCTTTTCTGGGGCAGGAATTTACAGCTGCAGGTGCAGGATGAAGGAAGGGAAAAGGGAATGCTGTGAAGGGGGCACTAACCCCTCTATTAGGCCAGGCTGCTCTAACACACATTCCTGTCTCAGGACAGGATTACAGCTACAAGTCCAAGCAGCTGCATCCCCTCCAGAGAAGGGAAGCTATGGAGTCATTTCACTCTCTGCTGTTATTGAAATCAAGTCTCCCATGCCTGTGGCACTGCTCCCATGCCTGTGAGACAAGAGATTCATCCCTACAGTTCATGCAAGATGCTCCAAGATGTTTCCAGACTAGCTGTTGGAATAGGTATGCAATGGCTTTGTAGCAAAAATGTCACAGCAACACACTTCCACCCTGGCTCTGGGTCCTTGTCCTAAATGAACTGACCTACAGCCACAGCAGCATTTGAAGAAACCACCCTCCCTTCTACCAAACACATCCACAGGCTTCCAAGCCACTCCAGAGGCATCAGAAGAGCCAAAGCCAGGCAGTCTGTATTGAACAGCAGATTTCTTTGGAACAAATGCTTGGCAAAAAAAAAAAAAATGCTTTTACATTTTTGCTTCCTACAGTGCCTCAGAATGTTGTCTGTTTAACTAGCATGTGCTTATTAATCTGGTAAGGAAGGCATTCTGGTGTGGTTAGTGAAGAACACAGGCAATTGTGTTTTGCGTGGGAGACAGTCCAGCTTGCCAAGCTTGTCTAAACAGTCTGTTCTGCCCTATCATTTATGGATAACTGTTTTACTTCTATAAAGGAACCAGCTCTATTTTATGGAAGTAAGGGTGCTCCTCTGACCAAATCTGTTGGTAGAAAGAGTCTGGAAATGAAGGCAGCTTGCAGAAGTGAGAATTGCTGCCCATCTGGGGAGGGCTGGCACTGCAGGTCTATGAGATCTCCAGTCCTGGCTCTGGTGCAAGCCTCAGAGTCAGTAATGAGTCTCAGGCCCATCCAGATCTGATAAAATGCTTGGCAAGCACCAGCAGTGACTTAGTCTCCATTCTTTCTACTGAAGAACAACAGACTGCAGTCAAAAAACACTCTAAATTGTCCCACTCACAAGTCATTCATACAATTCACCAGTGGTGATAGATGTTAATACCTTTCTGTCTCTTCCTAGAAGCTTGATTTATTTTATCAGCAAATAAATCTTGACCCAGTCTGAGTTGGCAATTTAAAGATGAACAGTTTAAATTTCAATTTCCTCTCTTATGCACTCGCACCAGAACACATTCCTGTGTATCCAGAGCTACTGAAAGCCAGCCACACTTTCAGTAAATACAAAATTTCTAACTCTTTTGTTTCTAATGCTCCACTGTCTCTGGTCTCTTAGTATCTCCCTAATACTTTTGAAATATATCTTAGCCTTGAGTTCCACATTAAGAACCAACTGGATTTTGTCAAACAACAGAAAATCATCCTTCCATCAGGAGCTCAGGAGAAAATATCTTCAAAATACCAATTGCTTTCCAGTTCTCTAATTTGTGGGGGTATTGCCTCAGTGGAGCTGCAGCAAGTTCAAGGTGTGTGCAAATGGTCAAGGAATGCAAGCTGGACAGAAATATATGAAAAAGGGAGTAGCAGGGAAAATATCAAACAAACAAAAGACTAGGTCAAATCCCAGTAGGAATGAGAGTTCAATGATGTGGGCAGTATTTAGCATAGGAAATCAACCTTCTGGTGTGTACTTTGTCTCCCCCTGCCTTTCTGCCCTCCTCATTTCTTTCAGCTGCTCAGCCAATGGAAAACATTGCACTGATCAGGTATTTTCCAGGTCCCTTCATGTTCCAGTTTCCCTCTGCTCATAAAGCCCAGCACCCACTCCTTGGAGCTATGGGATTACCTACCTGGAATTGCTCAGGGTTGTATTCAGTCTGTTTGCACCACAATGGCACCTGCCCAACTCTAGCTGAGCCCTGTGCTCTTCATCCTAACTGCTATAAAAACTCCTGCAGACACTACAGAGCTAAACTCTCCACCTTATCCCCACCCCCCCAAAAAAATAGTCAGCTCCAATAGATAATGCAGAGGCTGGTATAAAGGAAGCAATAGCAGTGCTGTCATTAGACTGCCTCTGTTGCTGTTTTTTTCTGTTTCCTTTTGCCTGTCAGCAGACCTTGAGCTCATGACTCTGGCCCTTTTGTCCTTGCTTTGGCATATTCAACATGTGGGATTCATCACCCTCATGAGGGTAGCATCTGCTTTTAACTATGCAGGAATTCTATAAAGCATTGTTATCATTGGTCCAAGAGAGGAAAGCTATGAGCACAAATATCACAGATGAACTGAAAGAAGATTTTCAGGATATATAGGTCTGAAATATTTCTGACAGGTCAGCTAAAAGATGCATTAAGGCAGAATATAACACTCATCAATCTCAAGAAATGCTTTTCTTTCCTTGACTTCTACCCATTGGAGCAAATCCTGAGCCTCTAAGTCAGCTTGTTGACATACTGGGGCAGAAATAACTGAAAAACACTTGTAAAAAAGTATTGCAAAAGCTCTGTAATAAACCTCTATATCTTTACTCAACATTATTGATATACACAGCAATCATTCTTCATAGGTTTGCTCAGTGTCCTGGGCAGCCAGGAATCACATTCATTTTAGATTATTCTTACTTAAAGTGCATCTCTATTGATGTAAACTTGGAGATCTGTACCCAAGGAACAAAAATCAGGTCTTACCTCCCATGAAATTAAATCAAGAGAGATGAGTGCAGTAAAGGACAGTGACAGAGAGCCTCCCACTGAAATACTGGTGCTATAACCAGCTCGATTGCCTTCCCACTTTGCTTTAAAGTGGGTCAGGAGAGAATCTCACAGCTGTGTTTTCAAGGGGTCTGTGGACACCTTGGAGGAGCCACCAAGAAGTCAAACATGGCCAACAGTAGTGGAGGAGTTTTTCACAGCTCCTGGCCATTGTGTGGGTCAGGGAGGTTTGGGCTCTCAGCCCTCAGCCCCTGAGCTGCAGGGCTGCCTAAAGAGGATGGAGAAAAGCAGCCCCAGGAGAGGCTTTTGTGCTGGTGGAGTCTTGCTGGCCTGGATTCAGCTTTGTGGTCTGATTGATTCAATAAAGGGCATCTTTATGTCTGTAGACCAGCAGGGATGTTTGAGTGGGAGATCTTCCTACCTGGGGACAGGGAATGACCCAAAAATGCCTTAACTAAGGCAACTGTGTCTTAGCAACTCAGAGCTCAGAGCAGGAGCCACCTCTTAGCAGGTGAGCAGGGACACTGCAGTGCTCCATCCTCCCTTTGCTCATAGACAGACCACAGTGAAGTTCTCAATTTTTCAGCTGCCCTAAATACCATTTATCCTATGCAGCTGAGTTTACTGTTACTGAATTACGGAATTATGGAACCCTGGACACTTACAAATATGAAGACTGCAGTGACTAATGCCTCAGCCAATATTACATGAATATAAAGTTAACTGCATTACTGATTCATACTGAAGGATGGCCTAACCCATCCCAGGGATAAATGTAAATTCTGCATAAACTCTCTTAGCTGCCAAATACAAACTGGAATGTGGCTTTATTCTTATATGAATAAAGTACCAACTATCTCCCATGATGGTAAACAGGAACAGTATTTAAAGGACCTAAAGTACATGATGAGAAGTCTCAACCATTTTACAAAAGCAAATGTAATAATAGAGGAAAGGGGTCTTATAAAAATATTATAATGAAAATGGCATTCAGAAATCCATTAGCAAGTGGCTTCGTCACAGCACCAGGAAAGTATTTCAAATGTAAGCAAGGATCTTTGCTTTTAAAATCCTTAATGAAGATGTAAAGTACTAAAAGCCACTGGGAAATCTTAAAAAAATGAAAGCAAGACCGTGCAGCAAAGCTAACACCTTGGCTCATAATGGATTACAAGTCGATACTGTTGTTCTTGCATACATTACTGCAGACTACCATTATCTGAGTGAATGAAACTGCAAAACTCACCTATTTTTTTTTCCTTGGCCTCCTTATTTCTACTAAGATTTTCTTCATTTACTGATCTCTCTGGTGGGTACCATAGCAATGGATGAAAAAAGGCCATTTATTGAAACTTCCTTTTATTAAGGTAAACAAAATGCATTCAGATGAAAACTGAATGGTAAGGTAAAATAGGCACTGAAAACAGGGCAGTACTTGTGGAGGATTGGGTTTTGAAACATAGCTTAAAGTTTGTTCTTTTGGTAGGAAATTTGGTGTAATCTATACATTGCAAAGATCCCAATGGTTCTTAAGGAGAACATTAAGATTTAGTAGGTGCAGAAGCTCCTAGTTGCTGTATCCTGCAGCAACATCTAGAGATCAGAGCCTCCCAAAGCAGATGGTGAAGACACTGCTAAAGACTTCTTCAAAATGTCCTGTACTAAAAGGGACCTTTTTCCTGTAGATGTACACTTCAGACAAAACCTGTGATTTTTTTTTTCTTTTTTTTTTTTTTCATAGCTATTGGGATCCCATCAATNTTTTTTTTATGACCACGTTTTTTCCAAGTGCTCACCCCCTGTCATTTTGTTGTCAGGTTCAGCTATAGCAGGGTGTGTTGTGCAGCCACTGAATATCTCTGAGAAATTCAAGGGCAGTTTTTAAGGGCATAATTTCACTTCAAACAAGTCATTCAGTAGTACATTGCTTACTCAGCCACATCAAGGAAGAGAAAATGCCCTGGAAGTTGCAAAGCCCTGGAGTTTACCCTTTGCCAGTAAATAAAGTATGGAAAACCAAGCTGATACCTCATATTAGTTAATGTAAACCACAATTAAAGGAATCCTGGCTTCTGAAGTAGGTGGTTTCTGAGGAAAGGGTAATTGGAATGTCTTCTGCAGCAAGAACAAATGTTGTGCCTGGGCTGGTAATGCTGGGCAGCTCTCCTCAGTGCACTGGTGCCCACTGCTGTGCTTTAAGCAGAGCATCTGTGCTGCAGGCCCTGCTTAACCCGTGTTTGCTGTGCTGCACAGGGAGCACTGGGGATGTCCCCTGCCTGGCCAGGAAGGCACATCCCTCCACATGGGCCAGTATTTCTGCTGTATGACGAGTTCCAGCTCTCATCACTGTAGTTCCCACTACAAAAAACTTATCAATTTAGTGGGAGTCTTGTGCTCACTTACAGATGCAGGGCCACGGCCTCAGCTCCTCTGGACAATCTGTGTTTGTTTTCAAGCATGCTCACCCTACAGTACATTACATTGCTGGGTGTGTAGAGAAAAGTATCATGCAGCCAACAACTGAAAAATTAACTGTTTGGCTAGGACTGGACTCCAGCACCTTTGTAATGAGTAAAAACCCCCAAATCTATGAATATAATCAGTTGTTGGACTGTCCCTAAGGTCTCAGCTTTGGCTGTCATTCCATCAGAAGTCAAACACACCCTGGACTCACTGGTCACTTTTTGCTACAGGCAGAATCTGTTCCTGCTTTGCATTTTTCTGAGTAGCTCTGTGAGTGGCACAGCCTCCCTGCATCTGCTTTGCAGTGCAGGAAAGGTTAATTCTCAACCCTAGATTGAAGAAACCTGGCTTTGAGCTCTCAATTATCTTAAATATAACCAAGTACACTTTAAAAAAAAAAAAAAAAAAAGATGCTGTAAGAGCACACAGCTGCATAAAGAATGAATGATTCACTTCCTTATGCCTGATGGAAAAAAGAAGTCAATGTCTGAAGTGTAATAAAGTTGATGAATTATGGGCTTTAAGAGGCGGATCTTGCATTGGAATAAAGAGAATGCAGCAGGCAATCAGTGTTGTGAGACTACTGTTTATGCACTTCACATCTTAACAAATAACATAACAATATATAAAGATTGATTTTATAATAAAACATAATGATTTCATGCACAGTAGCTATTATAAAGTGATGTATTGTTTATTTGTTCTGTTTATACCCAGCAGTAACTGGTTATTTGTCTCCCTGTGCAAGAAGGAAATTGGCAGAATCTTACCTTGAAGTCAGTGCTGGTTTCTAATGGTTGACCATTCAGAATGTGTTACAAAGGCTGAATCTATGCTGATAAACAAAGGAAGTCTAGGAAAAATTCACTGCCCCCAGGGTCAACAGGCTCAGCCTGGTTTATAACCTTGATGCTCAGGGCTAGGTCGTTGTGATGGGCCATGTGTGCACTACACTGGAGGTGGCCCTTGGTATTTTTAGGTACACTGTGGCTTGAGACAGAAATAATTGCAGTTTTAGGACTTTTCTTTAACTTTAAAAATACATTAAATAACACAAGGGCTGTATTGCATCTTGCTAGTTTGGTTAATTTGGGGTTTTATTTGGTTTGGTTTGGTCTGGTTCTTTTTATTAGCATAAACCAGCCTATGTGTGGGTCAGTGGGATTGAGACCTGGGTGTCACCCAGCTATCACCCAGCCCCCTGCTCTCTCCTGCTCTGAGATTTTAGGCACTCAGTATTGCTTTGCTGACATAGGTTTTTCAAGGGGCTGTGCCTGGTGATTTGGGGCCAGAAGTGAGAAAGAAGCTTGTCTGCAAAATCAAGGTGGGCTCTGAGGGATGGCAGATTGGGAAAGCAAAGCAAGGCTCATTCTGAGCACGAGAGTCTGGACATGCATCTTATGAATCCCTCACGGGGATTCATGGGGATTTATCCCACTGCCCTGTGCTTAGACTGGTGAGGAGCTGCTTGTTTCTCGTGGGTCACAGGTATCAGAGCAGTTCTCTCCTGAGCTGGGCTGTGCAGAGTCCCAGAACGTGGTGAAAGTTGTGCAGCTCTCTGAGGACAGTGGCTGTGTGCTGGGACAAAGACAAGGGAGAGATGTTACAAAAACAAACATCCAAAGAATAAAATGGCTTATGCAGACTGATACAGTGAGCATGTGTGTGCAGGTGTGTGCAGCACCTCTGTGGGCACAAGCACCACTTGGTGCATTTGGTGCTTTCAGTTATACCTGTCAAACCCCAGGCCTGAACCTCTTTCCTTCTTTGGACAGTCTATTTCCTTTATCTTTTAATTTTGCAAAAACCCCCTAATAGTCCTGGACAGTGGCAGGGAGGGCTCCAAAGCATCTTTATTTGTATGATTTATTCTGTTTCATGTCAAGCTGCCTATTCTTGTGGGCACTGGTGGAATCAGAGCTGTGTCTGTGTTTCTTCTGTAGTATCAGGGAATGAGGATTTCTGGGTAAGATCTCAGTGCTAGAAGGCTTTTAGCCATGCTGGTACCAGCGAAGATATTCTGTCTTGTACCTACTGAATCTTTAGTCTGGTCTTATTGGGTCAGCAAGGAGTTTGATGTTGCATCCTCAATGGACCCTTTTTATTCTCATTATTTTTTCTGCAAGAAAATAAAGCTTTGAAACTGCTCAAATGTTGTTGGCCTTGCCTTATTGCATGTAATTTTGAAGCATTTGTTCCAGGCACACTACAATTTTTGCCATTTAGTGATTACCTTTAAATTCCACGAAGCCTTTTCTCATGTGCCCTTGTGCAGTGCTTTGGGAGATTGTCTGATGTGAAAGGCACTATTACACATTGAACTGATTATTGTTGTTTGTTGCTGTTAACACAGACAAGAAACCCTCCTGGCAGGGAAACAACTTCTTTGCTAATAAGTATTCATAATTTGTATCTCAGCAAAAGATGTAAACATATATTATCATTAAATAGGCTGTAATTTTAATTGCCTATAAATGTTATTAATTCTGATTGTGATTATTCAATAGGTAATAAAGATAAAGGCTGTCAAAATTAATTAAGTACATATTCATTAAATTCAAGGTAGCTTCAGTTTCTTTATTGCACAAATACAATTAACACTTAATCTGAATCTCAGTAAGTTACATAATCATGTGACTCAAAATAAAGGGAGGATACAACCTTGGCCTTTTACTTTTTACATGGGAAAACATTAATGATGCTGACATTGGAGACAATTAGACAGTGTCGGCCAATTGTTTTTAGTCAGCTTTCTCTCACATCTGTGGTGTCTACAAGCAAGAAGGGCCATTGTTTCTGCAGGCCTCCGTCGCGCTTTGGCTCTTTGTGCTAACCGTCAATCTCTTGCTGAATATCAAAGCTGTGAGGAAATTAGAACAGACCAGCTCTACTGCACCACACTAAAGCTTAGCAGGGTGCATCCACTATGCTACTAATTAGGCAGTGGCCAACAAAATAACCTGTCAATGTGTGCTTGCCATTTCCCACACACCTGCATTTCATACACTAATAAGCGTACAGCCGTGGAGAGAAAGGAATAACTGCTGAAGTGTGAAAAATGAACAAAATATAACAATGTTTCTCTCCCCACCTATACTACTGCCAATTACCATTTAACATTAGGTAGAATCAACATGTCGGAAGAAATACAATACAGTATCTGAAACTAAAGAGGGGGTAGGAAGGAGCAAAGCCACACATAGCGAGTGTATTAATGTTTGCTGCAGAACGTCGTGCTAAGTGGAATCTCTCTTTATTTGTATGAACCAGGAGGTTGAAAATGATCGTGATTAGGGTTTTTCTGTTCACCTCAGCCCAGAGAGAAATCCATATTTTTGTTGCTTACCAAAAAGATGTGGATAAAAACGGTGGCAAAATGACTACTCCAGTGCTGTTCTAGCAGGCTGCATCCTCCATGTGCACCAGTGCAGCCAAGCCAGCACAGGCTGACTGAAGTTCTCATCTCCCTTTGATTTACTTTCAGCCAGTCAGTTGCAAGACTCTCTAAAGCTTCTCTGCACCATCCTCCCACTTTACAATTCCTTCATTTGAAATCATATCAATCAGGATGTCAGTTCCCTCCTGCCCGGTGAACTTATTACATTTGTGCTGTTATTTCCTGTCGTGAATCTTTCCCCTACCATCCACACAGTTAGAAAACTCCTAGAAATTACTTTTCTATCCAAGTGATAAAAGTACACAGAAGTGTCCTGTTATTACAGTTATGAAGGTGGGAGGAGGAATGCTTATGCAGTGATTAGAAATACTGTGTTTGAAAGGGGCTCATCCTTGAAACCCAGAAATCGGTTTTATTACAAGCGTTATGGCATCGCTGCGAGTTCACACAACTCCCACTTACAAGCCCTTGTAAATTGCTAGGTTTTGTACCATAGTAATTCTCACACCATATATTTCTTTCCCTTTCCCTTTGCTTTAATGCCTGATCAGATTGCAGGAGTGATGATTTAGAAGTGATATGCACTGAAAACAAAACAGAGCAGAAGTAAAGATATTAAGTCAGGTGCAAAGCACCAGGGCCAAGCTGCTAAGGCCATTACCTTTGCCAAGGGTCTGACTCAGCTGAATTCAGCACTTCAGACTTGGAGCTCTTTATTTTTTCCGTCTTTGCACAAACCCAAGGGTTATAAATGCAAATTTACTCGTATGAAATGCTGTGATTCCGTGTAGAACTCCCTCCCCCTCCATCCTGATGCATATACTTAAATTCTCACTTTTTGTCTTTCCAGGGACTTGAGCTTTGGTGGAGCAGGTAAATGAAGGGCAGAATTCTCTTCAAAAACAGATTTATAGAAAAGATCACTCCTGAGTAGCCATCCTAGCAGGCACCTTCAATATAAAGCTGAGTTTAAAACATGAAATGAAAACCAGAAGGGCCAATGCTATGCATGGATGAAGCTGTTTTCCTCTACAAGAAAAATCACTTCATCTCAATATGTAGGAGAAATGACTATATTGTTATTCTATCCTTGATGGAAATCATACAATAAAGGCCAATATTCAAATGCTATTTGTTAGATACTTTTGAACACCACTCTGCCTTTCATTAGACTTTATCCAGGAGCAGCATTTTCAATTATAAATAAAAACTTTCTCCGCCTCTTCCCACTTGAGCTCAAGTACAGAAGGCCCCTATTTAAAATGCAGCTCCCGAGCAGGCCACCAGGCCGCCTGTTCAGCTGCCAGTGGCTTTTGTGTACAAAGATGTTAATTGGTCCTAATCCCCTCCTAGAAGCTGTTTTGGTAGCCTGACCTGGCACCCCAAAGGACACCTTGGTGTGAAAAACTAAAGGGCCCATTGAAAAGAGAGTGAAAAGCAGCACTGAGCATTCCAACACATTTTAATTTCAGGAATTAAAAAAAAAAAAAAAAAAAAAAAAAAAAAACAAAAAANTGAGCTCAGGAAAATGGAGAGAAAAAAAAAAAAAAAAAAAAAAAAAAAAAAAAAAAGGCGAGGGGAGGGGAGGGTGTAGCCAGAGGGGTTACAGCAGAGGGGGGATGGCACACATCATCTTGCTGGGTCTGAATTGGTCATACAAAGCTTTAGCAACCATGAAGTAAGCTCTACAAACACCCTTTACACACACACACACATCCAAAAAGGAAAAAAA
>WEIU01020637.1:610647-625888 GCA_013389925.1 Aegithalos caudatus | reverse complement strand
AAGGAGTGAGAGCACGCAGTGGCATTCTTTGCCCCTGTTGGTGCACCCACAAAACTTTGAGCTGTCTGCTGCACAACTTCCAGGAATTTCTAAAGTTGCAGCTTTTGTTTTGAGTTTACATCCGAGGCTTTTGAGGGGGATTGGTGGAGATCACAACCACACTCACAACCCGTTTACACCGGCACTCAGAGGATGCTACTCACTCCAAACACCTCCAAACATCGAGGCTGCCTGGAGGGGCTGGCAGAACAGAGCTGGGGAGGGCAGCACTTTTCCAGGGTGCAAAAAATGTCCTTGTTCCTCTTTTTTTGTGAATGTCAGCGAGCAGCAAAAGCAGGAGGCTGGGAAGGAGGGGCTGTGCTGAGCGTGGTGCCAGCTGCTGTGGTGGGGGAAGGAAAAGCACACCAGGACCAGCAGGCAGAGAATCAGCACAGAGCATCGAGGGTCAGCAGCCCGGGCCAGGTAGGCAGGGACCCCCACTGCCCCCAGCCCTCCTTGGGCTGGCTTTGGAGAGCAGTGACAGGGATCAAAACAGGGGCAGCAGGACTGCAAAGCTAACCTGATCTCCTCAGAAGGATGCAGAGTATTGCTGCCGTGGTTTTGTTGTCAGAAATGCCTAGAAGGATGGAGCAATTAAATATTACAGGTGTTCTCTGCACGCTCTGGGTGTATCAATGAGATGAACTTGTACTGTCTTACTCCAAATGAACAACACTGGTATCTGTGCTTTAGAAATGAGGAGGTTTAATACAAAAGCTGGCACATGGCTTTCAGAGATATCACATTATCAGAAACAGAACATAAACATACTATTTAAAATCTCTTGAGGTAGCTGGGGGGGCTTGACCATACAGGACACCCTCTAAAACCTGCTGGCCTTGAAGCCAGGGCTAGGAAACCTCCTAAAGGAGGACTTACAAAACTCCAGAATGTTTACCCTCTCACATGGGATGCACCACCCCTCAGCTTGGATTCAGTGGTTTTGTGAACCAATTAATCCCTTCTCCAAAAATCTCCATTCATTTTATCTTTTTCTGCAAAAGTCTGGCAGTATCAAAATGTGTAGTTTTTCTAAAGCTGTTTAACAATGAAATACCAAAAAACCCACCCTTGTTCTCTCTAAATAACCTACAAGCCTAGCAAACAGTGAACACCCAGTGAATACACAATTTAAGGAAAATCAATCTACATCTGTCCCCAAAAGCACAGCAAAGGTAGCGGATGTGGATTGGCTTCCTGTATTTGCATTTCCTTCACACAATGAGTGGATCTAGTTACATTTGTTTCACCTTTCAGCTATTTCTCCAATTTTCCTTTCTGAATGGAGGAATTTATCCTTTTTTTTCTCCCAGAGTCAATGCTGGGGAGGGAAGCAAGGAAGTTATCAAAGGGGGGAGGGTGGGGAGAACAGCCTAGCCAGAGCTAAGGCTGTAATTACCTTAGAAACATAAAGGTCTATTCTCTCATTGCTGAAAAAGGGGAATTACACACATAACTTCCATTAACATTAATGGGGCTCACCTACATAAATCCCTGGCACATCAATGGCAGAATAGATCCTGTGTAACTATAGGTACTGTTTACTCAAAGGAAGTGTGTACCAAAGCATACTGCCTAAATCAGGATAGAGTGGGTGAAAGCTCTACCTTACTCATTTCATTGTCATTTGCTCTTGAAGGGCAATTATCAAGAAATTATTAGGTAGTGGCATCTTAATATCATGCTCTCCTGCCTTTTTACTTCTTCCCTGACAAAGGCAAAAGCTGACAGAATGTAAAATATTTTCATAATGGATTTTTTTCCTAGTTATTTTTCTGGTACTCCCCCTTTTCTACAAATAGAGACACACATCACTTGTGTTTATCCCTCTCTGCTCAGTCTCTGTGTGTGATGATGAAGGCTGGCCCAGTTTATAGCCAGTAACACCAAATAAAAGGATTTTATCTCTCTTTCTTTTCATGGATACAGGAAAGAAAGTATTTACCTTTCTTTTTTTTCAAGTTGATCTGCTGTTCAGAATGGCTATTGCATGAATGTCACTCCAGATACTGCATGTAGCAAAGGATTTGGTGTTCACCATCACTGTTAAACACAGTGCAACAACATCTCATTGAGTCAGTGCAATCATAAGGAAGAAAACTGGGAGCTCCAACTACCTGCAATGCTTTGAATTGCTCCAGATTTTGGAGTGGTGGGACAAGAATAAAGAATATGTAGAGCAATCCTGGAAGCACAAAGCACCATCTGACACTTTATGGCTATAAAAGTTAAGCTCCAGTAATTGTGCAGGCTTACCTTGGCAGGCTGTCTCCAGGCACTGCCAGCACCAGCACAGTGACAGGGGGTTAAATGCAGTCCAGGCACTCTTGTTCCTGAACACAATTCCTAAAATACAAGCCTCAAAGTACCAAATGGTTAGTTCTTATTTAAATCTCATATAATTTGCTGTTGGTTTGGGGAGGTTTTTCTGTTTGGTTTGGTGTTTTTTTAATTCAGAAAGATAAAATTCACCCACAGAAAAGCACTGATCTTTGGATGAGGCAGATATCACCCTCACAGAGGAATTGAGTGAAGGAAAATATCCTTCAGGCCATGCAGAGCAGCACTCCTGACCTTCCCTACCAGTGAGCTGCCTGGTCTGATCCACTCCTCTCCTTCCTTGCTTGCTCTTCCCTGGTTTATAGGAGGCTCTTTGACTGCTCAGAGGCTGTCAGGTTTGGGAGGGAATGCCTTTCCCTACTGTTCCAAGGGGAATTTCTCTCTTTAAGGACCTCTTTAGCCAGCTTGTGGTGCTCTGCATCCCCTGCGTTGCCAACAAAAAAATCTAGAATGAAAGCAAAATATTGTGTAGCAGAATGTAAATGAGAAAAATGTAAATGGTATTTAATCAAACAGACTGGAAGCACTGTCTCAAAGTCATCCTTTGGTCTGGGAGTTATCAGTGTCTGTTCTAAATTGAAGGATAAAAGGAGGAACAGAAAATAAAATCCAGACCTATTCAGGTCAGATATATATACCAGGGACATCGAATGGGAAGGTTGGGTTTGTGAAGAAACACAGCTAATGTGAATGGCATGAGTCCACTCAATATATCATATTCAAAGAGGGAAATAATTTGTTATGGTCTTGCAGCTCTTCTAGGCATCTGCAGAGCTCATAACAAATCTATTTAAAATGTGAAATTTCTAGTTCTGTATGTCAAAGTCAATTATACCTCTGGCTTTGAGGAGGGCAGAGTTTCACTCCCTATAAACACAGAAGGATAGAAGTTCTCATTGTTGGCTTCTTTGGAGCAGCTCCTGCAGTGATTCCCCTTTTAATGAGACATATTACCCTGGCTGTGAGGGAGGGGCAGGTTCTGCAGACCTTATTTCTATGAAGTGTGGGTGAGCCAATATGAGTTTTGCTTGAGTAGGGGCTGCAGATGTGACCCCGAGTTTTGATAAGCCAGCCCCCAAGAGAATTGCTTTATAAGCAGCAAAAGTAGGCAGAGTTGGACCAGCCAGTCAGGAGCAGGGAATAACTTTGGAAAACTTGTGAAAACAGGGGTGAGATTTTAAAACCAAAAAAGCTATTTTAGTTATAAACAGCTGTCCTGTAAAACTCTTAAAATTTACCTGCTCATCATAGTATGCAACTTCTTGAAGTATAATGTATTGACTTTTCTTGTAAAAATTAACTTCCCTGTTGTACTTAGCTGCCAATTTTTATGCTGAACTTTTGCCTTCCCAGGAAGTTCCTCATATGAGCACTTGATTTTTCCTACCTGTGTAATGATCAGGCAGGAAGAATACACTAGGCATGCTGTTTTCATCTTCTCGTGTCTTAAGCATGGAAGACTTCTGCATCAGTCAAGCCTGATAATAGGCCCTGGATACAAAATAAAATAAAGTAAATAACTCAGCATCTTCTAAATGTTCTTCCTCATAAAAAAGCAGAAGTGCCCTGGACCACTTGGCCTTCCTGACCTGCTGCCATCTATCAGATGCTATTGATAGAAATAAACCTTGAATAGAACTGCTAATACATCTCTTCTCTGAGAATAGCTCCTGACACCATACTTATCACTGGTGCCAGCTTGGGGCTTTTGATTCCTCCTCAAAATGCACATTTGCACTCTGTGCATGCTACTCACTTCTTAATCTTCCTTCCAAGAGAGCACAACCACCTTGATTTGGGGGTTTAACTTGTGCAGGCAAAGAAATGCTGCCACATTTCAGCAATATTTCTCAGTCAACAAAGACTGTGATGCCAGTTGCTGATCTCAGCCATAATTATTGAACTTTTTTTTTTTCCTTTGGAAACACACAATTATCGAATTCATTGTAGACATACTGTATGCACTAACTTAATTTTAGCTGTATAATCTTATAATGGACATCAATGAATAGAGGATTAGTCAAAACCTATTAATAAAGAGATAAAAGAGGCCCTCAGATATTTTCTTTCAAAAGGCACAGTAAGCTTCAGGTTCTGCTTCTAGAGCCAAGCCCAAATACCCAGCTTGCACAGTGGGCAGCACAGTAGGGGTAAGAGGGAGAAATCACTCCTTTTAAATTGTGGATTAGAAGCAAATCTACCTTGCAGGTCTGAGTTTAGTTTTCATTTAGCAGTAAATGCCTCGTCTCAGCATCCTTCTCCTTTGAGGCCCCTGAGAACCCCTCAAGGAGTGATAGTCTGCACATTGTCCCAAGCCCAGGAGTGTTTCTGTTTGTTTTTGCATAAAAATCTAGGCTCTATAAGATTGACTGTGATGGTATGGGGCTGAGCTGGGGCTACCAAAGCATAGCACCAGCAAAGGGGGCAGCAGGGCAACCTCCATCCCACACTACTTCAGCTCTGAGCTTGCATTGCTAATTGCAACAGAGCAAGGATGCCCCAGTGTGCAAAACATCCAAATGTGATCTGTTCTAAAGTGGATCAGACAGAGCAAAGGATATTTTTTTTTCCTGCATGTGTGAACACACAATTATTTGTTTCAACCTTAGGAGGAATTAAATCTTCAGGTGGTTCACATGGTGGTAACTTCTTGCAGTTGGCCTGATTCCATGCATCTGAAGTTGATAGAAACTTTCTGCTGCCAGCAGTGGAGGCTGGAGTGAAGTTTAGGTGAGCTGTATTAAAAAATTTATTTCAACACACATTGGAAAATTGTTTGGAAAATGTGGACTAGGAACAGAGAAGTAACTAGAAGGAGAGGTTAGCTGAACATCATCTCTGTGCCACTGGGAGTATTTTAGCTGCCTGGCTTTTAGAAATTTGGTAAGGACAGAGTGACACATCCTGAGAAGTATTCAGTTCAGCAGATCATTGTCATTTCTTTTACTGCCTGGAGAGCAGACTATCCCAAGGCTGTTCCTGCAGGGTTTGTAATTTCCTTCTCAGAACACAGAGAGGTAATGGACAATGTCACCAAAAAGAAATACAATATTACCATTTCCCCCAGAAAACCCCCAAACCATGAGATGGCTGGCACATAATACTACCATGGCAGTCCTATGCCTGTGTTGTCTGAGGCTTTCTCAGCTGAAAAATTTCAAGGCCGTTTTTCAGGACACCCCAATCCACTTTTTAGCACCATTTTCAGTTTCAAAGCTCTGTCAAGGTATTGCTCTCCTGAATAAGTACGAGCACACCAAGATTGTGCTATTACTGTTGTTGCTTTCATATTACAACAGCTCCTAGTGAGACTGGATATAGGAACCTTAAAAACACCCTGCATGGTGTTAGAGCAGATGGACTCTGCTTTTGCCCAGAGTCCAGTGACAGTGTAGCACCAAGAAGTGCTGGCTGGACCTTAAGAACTGTTGGCAGAGCTGAAGGGTGATAGCTGTCACTTTATTCTGCACACTTAACTCCTATTAGTATTAATGGAGCAGCACATAAACAGTTGAGAGCAGATCATGGCCTGTAGCTATTTATATATTTCTGCCTCATGTCTTGCATTTTCTGGCATTGTTCAGTGGTGTCACCCATAAGCCTGCAGCACTGTGTTTCTATTTTGACGTATATGGGAGTGTGTATGTGAAATTTATAATGGCAAAAAAGGAGGCATGCATTTTGAATTGAAGTGTATCTTTCAACAGGGGAAGTGAATTTCCTTATGTAAATGCTCCTGCTGCACAACCCCCCACTCCAAGCCTTCGTGTGGCCCCCAAGAGCTGTTTTTTGTAGGCTGCTGGTGCCCTCACCATCTTGTGCAGGACTTGTTTATTTGTATTTCAGTGGCACTTAGAGCTTCCCGAGGAGTGAGGTCCATTGTGTTATGTGCTGGGCACACAGCTGAATTGGAGCGAGCACAGCTTTCTCTGTGAGTGCTCTAGAGAGAGAATAGATCATTAAGGTCACTTGTTTTCCTTACAGAGGCCAAGGCAGGATTGATTCCTACATTATATTCTATCCGTGTATGTATTTTTCCTTCCCAGTTTCAGACAGCCAAGGTGCCAAGATATTACTCACTTCCCTTAGGAGAGTCTTCTGCAAGCCAGACATCTTGTTCAGAAAAAGTTATGCCTGAATTTTTTAAGCCCACAATTTTTTTTTAAAAATTTCATTCTATTATTTCCAGATGGGGATTGTTCATGCAGAGAAGGATACTTGTCACAGAGGGAAAGGGGAAGGAAACCATGGCCCCTGCCAGGGCAAAGAAAGGGTTGGAGGAGGCAGCCTGAGTCAACCATAAGAAGAGTCCCAGTAGCTCTTTCTACCTCCACCCACTTCCAGACACTCCTGGCCATGTTTGAGACAGCACTATTGAATCCATTCAGCACCACAGCATTGTATCTGTTCAGAGAAATGCACTTCAGCAGGCCAACCACCCTTAAAACCAGCCCCATTGTTTCTCCTAAAAGCCTCATTGAAATCTGTATATATAACTGGCTGCTGTTTTGTGAGTTAGCCATACTTGTGTGTTACTGATTTGAAAATGAATGCTCCTTGGAGGGTTATTTTCCTTGAAATACCTCTTCTCAAAAAACTGTTCCTCCTTCCTTCAACAGTATCACTGTGGAAATTCCACCCTTTAGAAAGATAATCAATATTACATTGTGGACTGGGATCTGATGGGAATTGGTGTTGGCAAGGGCATCAGAGCAGTGCTTTAACAAATCTGTCTCTGTTTACTGAGGAGCAGTGTTACCTGCCTTGCCCACCAGAGAGAGACACAATCTCTCACACACCTCCAGGTGCTCCTCTTGCATGCTGTCAGTGAAGCAGTAAAAGCAGCTGGACTACAAGGAGCTGTAATAACTAGGAGGAGTTATTCTACAGACAGTATTTTTTACTATCAGGGTATCTTGCAGTAGCAGATTTGTTTGAATTCTTAACAACACAAGCACAGACTGGGAGCACTGGCAGATCCAGCAAGCAGAACCAGTGACACTTATTCATCCAGGTGATGGTGCAAAGCAGGGTGAAAAGCATGATAGATCTGTGAAGCACCATTCACATCTGGGTTTGACAAAATTCTGCTTTGTTTCATTAATCACACCTAGAAACCCCTCAAAACAATAAAACTGCATTGTCAGATGTTCTAAAGGAAAATCAGTGAATACATCTGATGTCTAAACATCCAAAATGCTGTGCCAGCCTTTGTGAGCCCCATATTGGTGATCAGCAACTGAGCAGCTTGCTCAGAGCTTGGTTGAGGTAGGTGCCTCTTTCAGGATACAGCTGTGGTTACCTTCCCCCAATGCACCGCCCAGTCACAGAATCACAGACTGGTTTGGGTTGGAAGGGCTCTTTAAAGGCCATCTGGTCCAACCCCCTGGGAACAAGCAGGAACACTTTCCATTGGACCAGATTGCTCATAGCCTTGTCCAACCTGGCATTCAATGTTTCCAGGGACAATGCATCCACCATCCCCATGGGCAACCTGTGCCACTGTTTGACCACCTTCATTGTGAAAAAAAAAAAATTATTCAGTGTATTTAAAATAACTACCCCTAGCTGTATCTCTACCAGCACTATGAAAAAGTCTGTCCTCACCTCTCTTTTAAACCCACTTTAAGATCAGGTACACCTGCAGCCCCACTTCATTCAGCTCCTGGCTGGATGAGGTTATTTCTCTAGTTACTTGTGTGCAGCACTGAGGTGCATGCTAAGACGGGCTTTCAGGTGCATTAAAAAAGACATATTCACCTCTGGGTGAGGGGGGAAAAAAATCTCCATCTCCACTTTGAAATGAGGGGTTAAACAAACCTGTGGAAAATTGGACTGCTTCACAGAGTGTGGTAATGGAGTTGATGCCATGTGGATGGCAGAAAGTGTACAGGATATTGGCCAGTTGTTTGATACTGCCACTCTAAAGGCCCCAAGAATTAGACCAATTTCACACTAGAAGAGGTGCTTGTTTCTCACATTTTCTTTCACAGTTGGAGTCCTGGTCACTTGTTGATCTTCTGTCCTCATAAAATCTTTCCAGTTCATTTAAAAGTTGGCTCTCTTGTGCATTTCTTAAATTCTTTCTGAAGCTCAAGGTTTGAAATGCTTCCTTACTTCTGAGACTCCAAGGGAAAAACTGTAAAGTGAGCACCCTGACCCCAAAGGCCTTATGCTGCCAAATACAGTCAGCAAGAATTTGTGGTAAATGGGGCTGTGGGATCACTCTTCAGTATTAAGTACTGACTAAACCTTGTACTTGAAGGCTTCAAAATCCTTTGCTTTGTCTCCAGCCTCCTCCAATGCATGGCTGTGATACAGGGTAGAAGTTTTCCACTGAGAGATTTCCAAAATTCTCTTTTTAAAATTTTACTTTCCCCATAAAAAACAGGTGGTCATGTAAGGCTGGTTATTTCCTTGAAGTTAAGGACATGTCTTCTTTCCCTTTAATTTTAGAAAATCCTTCTGTTGAGTCCTTTCAACATGGTTGCTTGCAAGATAACTCATGAAAACATGCTGCTGCCTGTGCTATTGCCTTTCCCTCTCAAAGCACACTATGTACATGAAGATTAATATTTCTTACATAACAATATAGACCAATTAGCATTATATCAATTAGCAATCTTACACAGTTCTAGCTGTGGAAAAAACTGAATTCAAACCCTGCACTCTTTTGTGGTGCATAACTCACAAATTCTAGAAAATTACTGCAGGAGTTGACCAGTAGATTAACTCCTGAATTAATCAAGACTGAAAGTGTTGCCTGCTAGCATTGTTGCAAAATGTATTTTTAGTTCGTCTCCAACCCCAGACTACCAAGGGTTAATAGACTCAATATTAACCCATACACACTTGGGTTCTCCCCACAATGCTACCACCCACCAAAGTACACCTTGAAAGTAGAGAAGTCCCTTGTCCTGTTATTATGATGCAGACATATTTATTTTACATAAGTTGAATTGTTTTTTCTTCTTTTTCTGTTCCTTGTAACCTCTTGATTTTTACACATTGAGAACTTACAATGGAGCACCTGATAGTTCTTTATGAAAATGTCATAAAACCCCTGATCTGTGTATCTAGATTAGTATCTTCTTTTAAATCTTATGCAATAAATTTCAGAGTAACAAAGCAAAGAACATTCAGCTTTACCCCAAAGTTTGTTTCCTGGATTTTCTCTTCTGTTGGGATTCTCGCTGTTTTAGCCAGATTAAACAGACACTGCAAAATCTTCTCTGCCACTGAATTTTTTTTTCTGTGTTATCTGCATATCTGTGGAGTGCAGGCTGCTTCAAGGGTTGTTATTAGCAGAAGCATACTTGTGTTTACATATAGCCAGATATTAAACTTCTTGGAAGCTCTCAGATAGGTGAACTCTGGAATTTTTTTTCAGTAAATAGTCACACAGACACTAGCAGGAGTATTTTATAGTGCTAATGTACTCACATGTATCTAGAGAGGGGTATATCTGCCCTCTAAACTGTGAAAACAAATGATCAGGTAGAAAATGATAATTTATCTTGAGTTTAAGATAAACTACATTACAGTTTTTTAATAGGTTTCAACTCGTGGCTGTAGACTTTCCACTGTTTACTGCATTCTTAAGGACTGAAAAAGCTACTTATTATTGTTATTCATATGAAAGAAGTGCTTGTTGACTGGCCTAATTATGCAAATGCACAGCAGGGGAGAATTTCTACCTGTGAATCTTACAGCATAAACTGAATAAGAGTGGGGGAAGAATGGAAAGGGAAAGCAAATTAACAAAGTGGTAGAACTGGAGCTCTCTGATTACCAACCAAGGTCTGCACATTCTGTCCCCACTGAATTTCTGTAATGTTGTACTCATAGAAGTTTCTTAGACATGTAACCATAGTTCTGGAAAGAGCATTTAATATGTTTAAATAAGTATCTTGATCACCTACAGATCTTATATTGTTTGAGTGATATCAAGGAAATAATCTTGCTCCTGTTAACTGTGACAAGACAAAATTGTGTTTCATGTACATATGGATTATATGGAGGTTATGAAACAAGGTGTGCTGATTTTGGCTGTGGTAGACTCAATTTTCTTCACAGCAGCTGCTGCAGGACTGTTTTGGATGTGTGATGAAAACAATGTTTGTAATTCAAGGATGTTTTTGTTGCTGCTGAGCAGTGCTTGCACAGAATCAAGGCCTTTTCAGCTCCTCACCCCACACCACCAGTGAGCTGGCTGGGGGAGAGCTGGGACAGCAACCCCAACTTCCCACTGGGGTTTTTCCTACCTGTGGCATCATGCCCAGCATACAAAGCTGCAGGAAGATCACTCTGTTAGAGCTCTAGGGCTGAACAGAGCAGGAAAACCTTCCAAATGAAGATGTACACTGTGGTATCAAAAGGAGTTGCAGCAACCAAGTCTTTCATTTGAAACAATTTCACCTTTCCTGAATTCCCTTTCCCGATTAAAGAAATTCATGACACGGCCCCTCATCCCTGACCTATTATTTTGGTTTTGCCAAGACCTGCCTTAAAATCACAGACTCGTTTTGTGAGACTTTTCACTCAGACTCCTTCCCGTGGCGGTGTTGGTGCCAGGGGTGCGGTGCAGAGGTGGCAGCGATCCCTGCGGGTCCCGGAGCCCATTCCCGGAGCCCATTCCCGGAGCCCATTCCCGGCTTCCCCGTGCCCGGCCCGCGGTGCGGCCGCCGCTGTCCGCGGTGCTGAGCGGCCCCGGGGAGCCCCAGCTCCCAGCCCTGCCCAAGGAAAGGGCTCTGCCTTCCTCAGGATCAGTGTGGAGACGAGGTGAGGGCCCGCATCAGCCCGCCTTCCTCTCTGAACACGAGCAGTTACACATAAAAGGATCCTAGGATTGGTATTGATATTGCTGTTAATTCGTTTTTGTAGCATCATTGGTGCTTAGGGCATTCTTGCAGAAAAAGATCATTTGCCTGAAATTTTTATGCCTTGAGGCCTCTTTGGCTGAGCTTGCGTTGTATTTTTCCTCTTTGATTCCCGTGTTTGATTGTCCAAAAAAAACATGCCAAAATTTAGTTAGAACATTAGAGAATTGTCTTAACGGTGGATAAAAAGATAGAGGTAAAGCTCAGACCTTATGTTTCATGCTAATTATATCCAGAGGGATGCAAGGTTTGGCTCATGAGGAAGTTTTAAGACAGTAGCACCACCTCATCACAGAAACAGTACTTACTGACCCACAGAGCCTGTAGAAGGTAAATACATCCTCAAAACTCCTATTTGCAGAGAGAGATTTCTGTTGACCCAATCTGTGCAGCTGGATTTGAACATCTTCCAACAAAGTGAAACTATTTCTTCTTTACTTTGTTCCTTTTTTTTTGTAACTGTGTTTCATAATAAATACTATATTTGTTGATTTTTCATCTTTTCCCCATTTATCCACTCTTCTCTTATAACCTTCACATATTTGTTCTCAGCATTGATGATAGTTCTAAGAAACTTGAGATGTGCCATAGAAGAGTTTTTACTATGTTGATTAGATGGCCATTTCTTCTTTTATATACACAACTTAGCCCTTGTTTCTATGAAAGTCTGTGCACAGAGTACAAGGCATTTCCCAGAGGAGCACTAAATCAGGCTGCCACATTTCTACTTAGAAACTTCAGGAGCTCAAATTTGTAATGAAATACAGACTAACAGATGAAATGCAACTTACAAGTCTGGTGCTTTCCCTTTGAATCAGAGAAATTCCATGTATAAAAGTTTAAATTAATTCCTCTGGGTTTTTCCCCACTTGGCTCTTCTGATAAAAGTGAAAATTTATTCTGAACACAAATGACCTATACAAATAATGAAGCCAGTCCCTCTATGGTGATCATCTTCTCACAAAATACCATTTAAACTCTACATGACAAAGGATCTGATTTCATCAGGTAAAGGCAGTAGGACACTTGGCAAGTGGAGGAGAAGTAAACTCACCAAGTTTTTTCTTAACAAAGGGCAACTATTTCATGTATCTTGTGTTATTTTCCCTATGACCACATTCAAATTACACCCAGAGAAGAAAGTATTAAATATGCATTCAAACATGGTTAAACCTGTGTATGTATCAATTAACTTGGTAAATAATAATAATGACAGTAAAAAATACCTAAGAAAACACAATGCACTAAGAAATAATAAGCATAATCCCTTCCATTAAAAATGTTTCACTTCATGGGGCCAGTAATCCAAGACTGTTTCCATACGGCTCTGCTGTTTTAACAGCTGTGACATGGTGTAGGGTTTCCTATTTGGAGCCTGAGCACAATTAAAGTCCTCCTCAACACCTGATGTAATAGGCTCTTATTTGCTAATTCATCTCAGTAATCAGCTGATCTTGAGGATGTTCACAATGCTGTGTCCAGAGAAATATAGAGATTATCTTGGAGCATGCACTCAGGACTCCTTGGATTGCCTATTTATCCCTCCTTAGCTCTTTATGGCAACAGACACTTCATTCTCCTGCCTGCTTCTAATTTCCATTTAGGATTTGGTTTATGAAATTGTTTAGAAGCCTCAAGGAGATTATGACCATCTAGTGGTAGACACCCTTTAGAGGTTTAAATTAGAGACCAGGCAAGAAAATAAAGAAAAGAAGATCAGGGCTAACAAGAGGCAATAACTGCAAATATTGGAGTCAACTATGGTGGCTGTTTAATTTTTGATCACAATTTTGCGTCAACTTTATTTCAGTACAAGTATACACTCATACCTCCTTCTGAATAGGTTCAGAATAGGAGCAGATAGAAACTCACTGACCAGTGACTAACATTGCTCTCAGGATCAGATAAATCCTGGCAAAAATGAGAATTTATCTTCTTAATTTTCTTAATTTTTCTTCTTAATTTTCATGGCTTTATAAGTAAGCCATGAGGACATCCTTCCATTCTTTTGTACACACACCAGGTTGTCCTTCACTTGCTTCTCTCCCTAACAGCATTTTTGTGGCCAGGTGTGACCTCAGTAACCTTTTGTTTCTCTATTGTGTCCTGGCTGGCTTTCTTCCCAATATCCAGTCTGAATCCCTGGAACCACAGCTTGCCAACTTGTTGCTTGTTATGATGAGTTTCTTTCTACTTTTTTTCCACAAAAATAAGATAAAAAAATTATGAAAGGGAATTTAAAAGATCAAGAACTCCACGAGGTTTCCTTTGCAAATTTTTTTTTTGCTGGGTTGATCCCTGTGCAGCTAGACTAACAGAAAATTTTCTAACATGTAAAAGATACCAACCTTAGGAAAAATTTAAATTCATGTTAGCATACATCTTTTTTTATTTTGGGGACAAAATTGGAAAACCAGTTTCCCTTTGGTTTTCCATCCATCTCACAGAATGTTTTCCATGCTTCTGGACTGTTGTGGTGCTGCATCTGCCATCTTCCTCATCCTTGGGCCTGCTCTGGGATTTCAGAAGCTCCTGATAAACCTTGATGGAACTGCTGAGTGGTGAAGTGTCCCTTGGCCACACCAGTCCAGCCATAAGACACTCTCTGGTTGGACCAGGAGCTCTTGCATGGTAGAGGTGGAGAATGCCAGAAACATCAGCTTCCCAAACAAAGTGGGAAACAAAGGATAAGCAATTCTCCTTTGAACCTTGGTAAACCACTTACCTGAACTGTGGCCTGAGTGGAGTGGCACCCATGTGAATTGGGTGGAAGGGTCTCATTGTTCCAGCACTCTGGGAAAGTGTGAAACACTACAAAAGCCCAGTAGGTATTGACTTGGGTTATGGTCAGGAAGGAAACTTATTGATGGCCAAAGTCAATCATCTTGTGACCCTATAAATGGTGATCCTAAGTGAGACCTTTTGAGTTCTCCTGGACTGCAGCAGCTGAACCAGCAGCTCCCTGTGACTGGGGCACCTCTCAGAGCCCCCAAGCCAAGTTTGTGTTCCCCAGGAACTGTCTCTGACAACAAGGCTGAGGCTGATTCTCCCCAACACATATCTCTACATTCCTCAAAGTGAAACCCTTTCCTGTCAGGAAATGCAAAGGGATTTGGTGTGAGTATTTCACTGAACCTGAGGGGAATATTTGATAGGTATATTTACACACATAGAAATAGGTATTCACATCATTGTACCTGTGTGCCTGTGAATTGATTATGGTATGAATGTTACAACTCAAATCTATGCTTAAGTCATTGTTGTAATTGTAGTGAGCCCTACTGAATCACTTTGTAAATGTTAAAAAGTTCAATTATTAAATGCTTCTAAACCCTTTTGAGCCCTTATCTTTGCATCCACACCCTTTACACCTTTAGCTGCTTTTGCATTCCCAGATTCCATACAAATCATTTCAAATTGCTTCTAATTTCATCTTCCTTTTTATGCTTTAACCTGTGTAGTAAATAGTAGAGTGAACCTTGCCATCAAACTCTGTCAAGTTGGATTCCTACAAATTCATATTAAACCCCTACTTTTGCTCATACCTTTGATGGTGTTTCTTTAAGCAGCCAAACCACTCACTTGTGAGAGCTGTAAGAAGAGGTTTCTACCAGGTAGATGTGCCTGGTTCTGTGACAAACTTTGTGGAACCACCTTGTGTGGATTGAACTGTTTTATTTGCCCTCTGCTACATCTGGTTCCTCGGTTTTCTGCTTCAGCTGAAACATGAAAAAACAATTTATTTGCCCAGGCTGTGGCATCTCATCAGATGAGGCCTGTGATCCAGTTTTCCTGCATTGGCAATGACACCAAGTGCCAAGTAAAGGTTTTGTTCTGGGCAAATCTTTATACTGGTGTGATGTTTTCATTCTTGCTCACAGCAGGGAGAGCTAACAGAAGAATGGGTTGCAGATAGCTGAAGAGAAAAAAGCTCTGGGAATTTATTGCTTTATTTTTTCCACAGGGAGAACAAGGAAAAAAAA
>WEIU01020637.1:585676-600243 GCA_013389925.1 Aegithalos caudatus | reverse complement strand
GAGGGAGAGAGAGAGAGAGATAGCCCGTGAAAAATCTCAACTGCGTGATCCACTAAAGGAGAAAAAAAAGTTTTACTCTAGCTATTTCATTGTCTCTGCTACAATATCTTTGAGAACCGCAACAGCCAGTAATCCAATAAGACCATTGATTAGGCTACAATGATTCAATTCAAGCAAATGGCCTTGTGCAAAGAGCATGCTCCAGTCCTTCTTGTCACCTTGCAGGGCAGAAGCCCTCTTCATGCTTCTCTCCTTATTCATTCCTTTATGGGAAATGTAGAGCAAAAGGAGTGAAAGATGGCAATTATCTAATTGGACTATTAACAAACAATTCTCTGAGTGTGGCTGTCTGGCAGTGGTTCTTGGGCGAGGTGAAAGGCCACATGTTGCACTGGCCCCATTCACAAAGAGTTTAGGGGCCTGAGAGGGAGAGAAAGAATTTTCCCTGAGAATTTTTCGCACAAATGGCGGTGTATCCACCGGGCTGGCTGTTCCCTGCCTCGTCCTCTGCCTGCCTGGGAATTCCACCCACCTGAGGCAGGCAGGGCCGGCCGTGGGTCCGGCTGCAGATGATCCCAGGGGGAAGAAGCAGAACACGGCGCCCTTGCCAGCATTGCTCAGCTCCATGGGTCTCATCCTGCCTCTGCTGGTGGAACAGCCACCCACCCTCATCCCATGGGAGCCAGCCTTTGTCCAAGGTGGTGTAACCGAGGGAAGGATCCAGCGCCGGGGATTAATCACCATAAACAGGAAATTCATGGGAGGCAAGGAAAGAATGGGGTGGGGGCGGTGTAAAGAAGAAAGGAAAGGAAAGGAAAGGAAAGGAAAGGAAAGGAAAGGAAAGGAAAGGAAAGGAAAGGAAAGGAAAGGAAAGGAAAGGAAAGGAAAGGAAAGGAAAGGAAAGGAAAGGAAAGGAAAGGAAAGGAAAGGAAAGGAAAGGAAAGGAAAGGAAAGGAAAGGAAAGGAAAGGAAAGGAAAGGAAAGGAAAGGAAAGGAAAGGAAAGGAAAGGAAAGGAAAGGAAAGGAAAGGAAAGGAAAGGAAAGGAAAATAAGATGGCAGTTCATAGGTACATTTCAGTGAGTTTTCTTTAGCGGAAATCTCAAATCTTTGTAATTTTTCCACAAACCACACCATCGTTTATTTATATTGCCATTGTCTGAAAAGTTGGATTGAGATGGTGAGGTGTCCCTAAGATCTTCACCAAACCCTCTCATTTCAACTATATTTATACACACAACCAGACATGGAACATCCTCGTTATGGACCAGGTGTCATTTCTCCTTACAGCCAGTGCATCTCAGGGGTCTGTGGTGCTCTGTTGTTATTAGTTCCTACTTGCATGGCAATCACAGCCAGGGGCCCCAAACAAACCACAGCCCCACTGTGCAAGGCTTCATGCAGTTACAGAGGATGGGATGCGTTCCTTTCCTCCATGGGTTTGCAGTGTTGTTAGAGGCCTGCTGGGTGACAGGGTGCTCAGGAAAAAGCACATTTCAGAGAGATTTGGTCTTCCAAAGGGACGTGCAACAAGTGGATGCTGATTAGGGAGATTTTTCATGTAGCTTAGCAGGCCAGCTTTGTTGTGTGATATAGATAAACATACATGTGTGTGTGTGTGTGTATACAACAGACCCAGCTGGACATGACTGTTTAATGCTAAACAAAACAAGGTTAACAAACTCACATTTAACAACAAACAAACATTTTTACCTAACGGATTTCATTTTAGGCAGAATAGGCATAGTGATTCCCATAAAAGGTTTACTGTGAAATACAGAGGCAATTATAATTATATTTGCATAGGTGTGTGGGTGTATGTATGACATTTCCCCCC
Organism: Aegithalos caudatus; assembly: GCA_013389925.1. Taxonomy (NCBI): domain Eukaryota; kingdom Metazoa; phylum Chordata; class Aves; order Passeriformes; family Aegithalidae; genus Aegithalos; species Aegithalos caudatus. Next base: position 598,408 of record WEIU01020637.1, on the reverse strand, counting down.
ATAGTTTTCTTTATGCTAATCTCTATGCATAGGCCATAATAATAAACATGGAGCTATTGAACTCAATTACACTGTTTGAAGCAGAATTTCTGGAGATTAAATATTATGTTTGTGTAATAATCTGGCTTTGGTTTTTTTTTCTTTTTTTTTTTTTTTTTTTTTTTTTTTTTTTTGACAAGCTCCTGATCCAAAGCTAAGTAAAGACCAGGGGAATTTTGTTCTACTTGTACCATATTATAATAAATACATTTCAAGGATCTTTTTGTCCATAGAACTCAGTGGTATAAAGAGGATTTTCCCAATTGAACCAGTTAAATTTGCTTTCACACATTATGAACATAGCACTGTTGAAGACCTGGAAATTCAAATAATGAGTCTAATCCTGCAGGAAACTTGTAGTGAGCAGACAAGCCTGTCCAAACACAGCTCAGTTACTTTAATTGAGGCCCGCTCATCTGCAACAAATAGCAACATCCAGAAGAGCACTGGGAAAATCAGAATTTTACCATTTACAAAACAAACATTTTCTTTAGTCCAGCAGTCATTACATTTCCTTTCACCTATTCTCATTCATTTTGCCCCCAAAATATGCTTAAATCATTCTTGGATGTTGTGTTCTTTCAGGACATAATGTGTCCATCTCTTACTGTCATAACTTCAGGGATATCTGTAGCTTCAGCCCTCTCACACCCACACTCTTGTGTCACTGGATAAGCAGATTAAAGGTTGTTTCTTTTCCCTTAAAATAATGCTTAAAATGCCTTAGCACACTACACAGGTACTCCCTAGCTGTTCTTTGCTGTGTAGACCTTGCTGCTTTTCAAATACAGTTTTATGAGTTTGCATTAACATGTAGAAGACTGAAAAATCTCTTTCTGATTGACTGCCACTATTTATATTATTTTTATCTCTATTCCATGTACAGGAGAAATGTACATTATAGCTACTACTTCTTATGCTCTTCTTTGTTGATGAAAGTAAAAGTTTCAAGCTAAAAAACATGGTTCAGGGATCTTCTGACTCAAAGATTTATCTCAGGGTTGAATAGTCCTAAGCAGATTTTTATTCCATTAATTTTCCTGGTTATTTTGATTCAGATTATTTGCTTTTGAATTCATAGATGCCTTTGGCAAGGGGCTGCTAGGCCTTTTTTGGATACTTGTTTGGCACAGGGGATGTGAACTGGTACTTGGGGCTGAACAATTTCCTAGTTATTTCCAATTAACAGAGAGTGTGGTGGTTACTCATAATGATACATGTGTTAATGTCAAGGAATTGCTATAGAGACAAGAAAAACCTCATGTTCACATTTCTCTTGGACAAAGCATTCCTGTCCAGTATGAGAGGCACTGTGTCAGTGCAGAAGAAGAATAAGATCATCAAGACGAAGGTTCACCAGAAGGTTCTTTTTTCCCCACAAGTCTCAGTTGTGTGTTGACCAACAGGAACATTGAGCACCTTCTCAAAACAAAGTGCACAGCATAATTATCCACACTTCTGCTTTTGCAGTTACTCGCTGCTGGTGAGGAAATTTCCTTACAACAGAAGATGAACTCCAGAAATTTCAAGATGTACATGCTACTGTGTATTTAGGGGATGTTTAGAAGGCGTGTTGCAGATAGTGATTTGTTCCAGTGTGAATTGCCTTAATCTCCTGCAAGTGAGCCTGGAAAATGGACTTTTCCCACACAGGGGAGCAGTATCCTTGAAGAGCAGAAATGTCTTTCTATCTGGAAACTTTACACTGCCTTTGAAGGAAAGGATTGAAGTCATTGACTCAGTTCAGCTCTCTGTGTGAAGTGGAAGGTGAGGTTGTCATGTCTGTGGTAGCTTGCATGGCTAGAAACAGCTCCAATTCCACTTTCCCACACTTTCCAAGGACTGATGCTCAGGTACATTTGTGTGTTTCAATGGCACATGTGTCCCTGGGTCATGAAATGAAAGAGGAACACGGTGCATTTTATGTGAAATTAAATGTCACAGGCTCATAAGAAACCTAATGGGTACAATAGCAAGAAAGAAAATTTCTCTCTGACTTATTAGTGGGCAACAACATCAAATATTGGCATGAAATTGGAATGTAGCTGTTTGAAAATAGGCTCCATCACCTCCCACGCAGGTGTTGTGCTCCTCATGCCAGTGCCCCACGTATTCCTTCTGTTCTGCAACTGTTTAAAATAAATGGGCACACCCAGAGTTATATTTAAATAAAGCATCAGAACCAGATAATCTAAGTCAGTCCTTGTAGCTGCTACCTTCCCAAGCTTTGCTGTGCTCCCAATTGTCAGCCTGGTGCAGAATCCTGAACTAACTGCTTCTAAATTTTCCTGCATACTTTGGCAGTAATTGCAGTATTGTCTCTTCCAGATACTGAACTGAGCACATTGGCAGGACTCAGCAGTGCTGTTCTGGAGGCCACTAATAATGAGCATGGGTATCACACATGTATCATGACTAATCATGTTGTGGTCATTATGAGATGCCCCTTACAGTTATCAATCTGGACAGTAGCTTATTACAAAGCTTTATTGCCTGTATCATGCCCATGGCATATGCAAGCCATCTGAAGAGGGCTGAGACAGGGTTCTTTCCATGAGGGAAAACTGTGATTTAAGAGGAAGTACTGTTTGTTCTCTGACAGCAGATTGAGAGCCTTTAGTTTCAGCCTCACCCATGTCACTGATTCCCTCTGTAATCACCAGTACCTGAGCACTCAAACTCCCTCTGCCTTCATTTCACCCTCTCCTGAGAGGGCAGTGAGCTTTACCAGCTTGCCTCGAGCACTCATGAGTATTTACCACCTCAAAAGCTGTTAGACCATGAGCCTTTACTATTGGTGCTAAAACTCTCACAATCCTATTTTTTTCACAGACCACATAAAAGCAAGCTTGAAGGTTTAAACAAGAGGAGATGTTTGCAAAGGTGATGTGTCCAGAGTAGTAGATGTGAACTGTACTCTTCCCAATACTTGGAGTTTTAACTCTGAAGACCTTTGCATCAAATAAAAAAATAACAATTAAAAAAGGTTAAATTTTGGGTTAAAACCATTTAGTTCTTTGATTTTGAAACCTTAAGTCGGATCAGACTGAACACAAAGAGTGTCTCAAAAACTCCTAAGCATTGTCCCAAGGATCCAGAGAAAGCTGCAGAGGACAATCATGTTGGAATGATGTGAAAGATTGGAAACTGTCCCTTCACTGTGGGGTGAGATAAACTCTGACATCATCCTAAGGTTTTTCCTGAAGGTATCCAGTAGACATGGTTAAAATCTTCCTGAAATGGTTTGATTTTTTCAATTGCTGTTTTTACTTTATTATCGTGTGATTACTTCATTCCCCATATGGAAATAGAAAATGTCAACAGCAACCACAAGTACAAACCACAAAGAAAATCAAATCTTTTCTGGAAAGGTTTGTCTACCTGCATCTTTTGACTAAATCCAACAAATAAGAGCCTAAACAGAAAATCATTGAACTATGGATCTTGAAGGTTTGCTCATAACATAAGGGGAAACACATTCACATTTACAGGAAATTTTTGAACTGAATATGTAGCTGGAATGCTGGCAGGATTTTGTTACCCAAAAGATAGCAGCATTTCAGAGGGTCCCCATAAAATAATGATTCAGTATACTTCCTAACATTTTGCCATGGAAAATGATGGAAAAGACAGGCAAAAAATCCCATTGGAGACTGTGGGTCATGGAATGAGTTCACTTTATGGTGAATACTTTACTTTGAATGGATTTAAACACACTGGGAGGGTGAGCAGCATGTTGGCAGACAGCTCTGAGTGTGGCTAAATGAGAAGTAATGTAAATCATCAGTGATTAACTCTACAGATCGAATAATCTGAAAAACCCCAAATTTCCTGCAATCTCTGAGGGAAAAGAACCTGTACCAGAAGCCTTCACTGTCTGATTTACCTCAATCTGTAATAGCAGCTTTAAAAAATAAAAAAAAAAAAAAAAAAAAAGAGACTCTTTGGTTTTATTGTATAGAGATAGAGCAGAATGCCAAAAACCCATCAGGATAGCTGGTTTATGCCATACAGCAGGATTATGCCACAATTACACATCAAATCTGTGTTCACTCTTTTTGTCTTCTTCTCTCTTGAGGTACAGAGTAGAGTCAAAAAACTGTTCAAGAAATTCAAATAAAGAATAGTTACAGAGCTGCTAGGATTAATGCATGAGACATGGCAAAGACTGGAATTATTTTGATGACAAGAGGATGAAAATGGAGCTGATTGTGGAAGTCAAAATTCTGAAGCACTGAACATTGGACACTCTTTTTATTTTGTCACATGAGAATAAACATCAGGTGAAATTTAAACCCAGCAAATTTAGAATGAAAATAAATGCCCAGATACATATCATCACCTATGGGAGCTGCTGTTGCAGGAGGTTACTGAGGCAAATACCTTGGCCTGATTTTAGTGACATTGTTAGGATTAACTCATTACAGAAGGTTGAAAACAATGCTCAGCCTGATTGAATCTTACACCCAGGACTGGGCACTGCTCACACTGGGGAGAGATGCAGGAGTGCATCACTTTGGGATTTAGTTGGTTCTTCCTTGAAGTACCAGGAGTAGGATATTCTGTAAGGTATGTGCAAGACTGGTGGCAGTGGGCAGGAAAAAGCCAGAGTAGTACATTTGGGATAGCAGTTTACATTAATCCTAAATGTGGAGGGCAGCTCAGAAGTGAGGTTCTGTAAAGCCAAGCTTCTGGAAGTTCAGTGTGCTTCAAGTTTCTGCAAAGCACAGGCAAGGACAAGGAGGAGAAGAGCAATAATAAGAAGAGATCTTTTGCATTGGTACAATCCCACAGATTCCTTTGACCAAGGGACATGCAAAATTTGGAAACCAAACTCCTTGGGCATCTCTGGCAGAAGGTGCATCCCCCATCTGGGTGCAGAAGAAGGATGATTATTATGTTTTCCAGTTTCTAGAAGGAAAAAAATCTAGGTAAGGTAAGATGATTCCACCATCTCTGGAAGTATTCACAAAAATGTGGATGTGGGTTTAATGGTGAACGTTGTGCTGGTGCTGCACTGGTGGCTGAAAATCTTAAAGGTCTTTAACAATTCCATGATTTTAAGACATCCTGGAGTCCAGATCTTGCTGCCTGAATGCCAAGACTCACTTTTGTGTGAAGGGAGCAGTAGTGAGCACATGGCAGTTTCATTGGCAGGCAGAAATATTTTGGTCAAAAGTATGGCAATTTTTACCAAACTTCCATGGTTTCCTGTATATGAATATAAAAGAGTTTAGCTGTAGTTATGGTTTTGCTTATTCGTTTAAATAACAGAGAGATACAAATCTCAAATAATAATATGTTTCTAAAGACTTGGATATTACTAGTATATTGATTGTCTATTTTTATTGCTAGGATGTTTCTACCATTGAATAGCACAAGAAAAATGATGTTACATTAAAAACATCAGGAATTCTTGTATCTGTTTGTGTTCTTCATGGATTAGATGCCATGCAAAAAAACTTGAGTATCCTTTGTTTTTAACAACCTGAAACGGACTAATTAGATAAGAGAAGAAATACGATTTCTTTTGTTTTTAGGGATGGAAGAAATTATTAATTTTGTTTTATTTTGTTGTATAGGAAAAAAACAAAAAAACAAAAACCAAAAAAAAACACCAAAAAAACCCCAACAAAACAAAACAAAACAAAAAAAGCAGCACAGAGAATGCTCTGCTTTTCCAGTTCTGCCAGAGAAATTGAGTGAGATCCTCAGGGAAGTGCTCCAACTGCAAGACCATCCACCAAGAAAATAATAAATATTCAGAAAACAGAAGTGTTAAACAGCAGGGAAGCTGAATAACTGCTGAGCCCCCACTGCTGAGTTCTCAGGTGTAGAAATGATGCCACCCACTCCCTGCCCTTTCATATGGCACAGACAACACCCATGTGAAGGACAAACACTTGGCAAGATTTTAAAATGTTCTTGAAACGCTTACTCAGATCCCCACATGCCAGGTAAGAGGAGGCAGATGAGGGTCCAGCTGTAGCAGCCTTTCCCAGTTCAGAAGGCACGGCTCTGTGGACTGATTCCAAGCTTTTCCACAGGGATGAGGTGCTACTGGTGTTATTAAATTGCTCTTGACTCCCACTCCTGCCATATTAGGGTCAGTTCCAATGACTCCTCAGTTAGCAACCTACTGCCTGGTTAGTATGAAGCTGTTTCATGCAATTCTGTGTCTTGGTTTTATCTTTTTTGTCTGCCCTACCTTCATTTCCTCCTAATGAAGAGCAGAATTGGACCTTTTGGTGTCTGCATCTTTTTTTCATGGGAACTAATTCACCACTGTGTTGGCAGTGTTCCCACTGCTGTCAATGGGAATTATGTACTTTGAAGGAGAATGAGGCCATAACTGTTTAAGAATTAGGCTATTAAGACGGGACAAGGTTTTTTATTTTTATATAGTGCATTACATATGAAAAATCAAAACCGTTTTGTGGAGAGAAGGGATAATAGACTGTACTTCACAGGGTTGTTTGGAGTGGTGCTCTGATTCAGAAGGAAAAGGACAAATGACTGTACAGATGTGAAAAGAATAGCAGAAGAGCTGGACATTCAAGGCAATAAAGCAGCCAGCAAGTTTCCTGGCAGAACAGACGTGGCAAAGAGGAATTGCAAAGCTGAGCTACTGAGAGGAGCTAAATGTCAGCTGGGAAAAAATAAAAAGATGTTGTAGAACCTCAGAGTAGCCACTCAGTCCTTCTCCTGCCAAACACGGGCCAGTGCCTAGCCTTGAATTAAGCAGCACAGGTCAGTGGACATTCACACAGGATCAGTTTTCTCTCTGTGACCAGTCCATGCTTCTGTCTCCTCAAGATATGAGATGTGTTGGGGAGATGCTGTGAGGTACACGGGGCCATGTTGTCACCTTCATTCCTGCAAAGTCTTTTCAGCTGGGGAGAAGGACATCACCTGCTTGCCCAAGTTTGTTGATAGTGCCACACTGGGAGGTGGCTGTTGAGTTATGTTGCAAACCTGGATGTCACGGGCAGCCCTGCGCTGTGTTGTGGGAAGGCTGCTCCCTGTGAATAGCTGCTTCCTTAGCAGATGGAGTGGCAATTGTTGCACTGCGTGGGAAGGCCCAGGCAACAGTCCTTTCAGGCAAATGAACACCACATCTGGATTTCTTTTCATTGCATTATGTTCCCACTCTTTGAGTACCTCCCTCCCATCCCCTTCCTTTTAAAAGGGATCTATCTGGTTGCCCGCAATCTGACAGGAATGAAAGGCTGCTTGCCTTGCAGCCCTTTCCACACCCACAGCTTGTGCAGAAGGACGTTTCCATGTAGCTCTGGCCCTGCCAGGAGCAGGGCAGGCACTGCCCCCTGCCCGTCCTGCACTCAGGGGTGGTGGGAGCTGCAGGAAAAACCAGAGCAGCGCTGCTGTGTCTGACCACCAGCCATGACTCTGCATAAGCTGCAGCCACTGGAGGAGTTGAAATATAGATGAGCCCAAAGGCTGTCTCTTCCTCCAGGAGGAATCTCAGGAGAATCTGGAGACACGGCATGCGATGCACCTCCCTGCCTGCCTTCCACCCTGCTGCCTCCCGGGCGCATCCCGGCTGCGCTGCCGGCTGGGTGCTGAGCTTCTGTGGGGTTTGAAACCCTGCCTGCAGCAGGGCAGGTGGGCCAGGCACAGCAGCCAGCACACACCCTGCCAAAGGAGTCCTCTCAGCGCGTGGAGTGTCCAAACAAAGCCATCCAACACAAGTGCATTTCACAGAAAAGGCCGTATAGATGATCATCCCTTACAACGCACTGGGCAGGAAAGCTCAGCTTCCTCAGTTTAGTTACTGGGGTGATTTTGCTGCTGCATTCTCATCTGGAGCTCAGTCATCCAGAATAGCAGAGCTCATTCCCTGAAATGTTAAGAAGCAGTTGCATAAAATTGCTGTTTGATCAATTTGATCGCTAGGGCATGTGGAAAACTCAAAGAAACGTTTTTTTGCCCAAGCATGTTTGCAATCAATGTTTTTTTCCAGTTTTATTTTTCCAATATAAGCAGCTTTCAACATTTTCTATTATCAAATCCTTGTCTAAGCATTTATGAGGCAGCTGAAGTGAGATAAAGGAAATGTTAATAGTCTTCATTTTTGCAGAGGTGAGATGAAGCTTGAGCAGGTGAGGCAACTTTCCTAAACTCTGATATTGAACTTGTGGCACTGGAGTGGAGCCTTGCAGAGCTTTGTGGCTCAATTCCACGTTTGCAGTGCTTCTGTCCTGAAGCCCCAAGTAAAACAAGTCAAACAATAGAGACTCATAAGAGCTGAAATAAACCATCTGAATAATTAAAAATTATTTCTATGATGTTGGGATTTCCCTATTCAACCTCTTTGAAAAAAATATTCTAATGTACCATCCAGCAAGAATCCTCTGCCTCTATATACAAAATTTAAGGTCTACTATTGAAATGAAATGGAAATAAAACAGTCAACGAGTTCCAATACAGCAAGGCACTTAAGTGTGTGTTTATCTTTAAACACATCTGGAGCCCCATTGACTTTGACAGAGCTACTCATATGCTTAAAGATAAGCCTGCTTTTGTTGGATTATGGCCCTGAGGATCTAAGTGCTGGGGGAATCATTTTCATGCTCTCCAGAAAGGGCTTTAAATCACTCTTGTTTAAGGAGAGCTAACTGGTTGGATGTAAACACACCTAACAAACCAATAGATCAAGATTAACTTTTATGCTGAGCCACTTGACATCTCTAGAAATTACTTACTGTTGAAGTTTGGTCCTTACAGAAAATAACGATCCAATTATTTTTTAAGTGAAATGGAGCTGTAGGAAAACCTTGATACTTCCACTTGGGAATTTTGTTTAAAAAATAAAAGAAGAAAAAGGAGGAATGAGACATAGCAATATTAAAGGGAATGCAGTGTGCACGACTGAAGGACAGGAGAGTTAGGGGGATTATTAGATTTCAGCTCTTGAAAGGAGTGTGGTACATAAGAGGACTTTGCTGTTGGTTTTGCTGTTTTGCTGGTGATTCTCTGGGATCAACAAAACAGATGGGCAGTAGGGCAACGTGGCCCTAAGAAATAGGTTGTCTTGAGTACAGTATCTTTCATTTGTAGGTGTTCAAAAGCATAATACAAAGTCCTTGAAATCAGTGGAAATGCTCCCACTGACTCTGAAAAGCTTTGCTTCAAGCTTGGCACTGCTCATCTCACCACCCTGTGCAGGCACTCTGCTCTGTTCAGGTGTGTGGATCTGGACAGCTCAGCCCTGCCCATCCCCTTGGAAGGTGCACAGGCACCAGGGTTGAGATCTTACCCCTGCCCTTGATGCACACAACCCTCCACTTGAGAAGAAAAACTAAATGTGGAAACAGCACTTGTGTCCCAGGCTCTTTGCCTTTTTTTGCTTCCTCGCAGTCCATTGCAGGTTGTGGGGCTCTGCCACAATGGTGTGGTCTCCACAAGTGGGACAGCAGGGACCCACTTGGTCCTTGGGGTCTCAGGACTGCAGTGTAGGTGCAACCCATGCACTTCAACTCAGTCCTTCTCAATTGGCCTTGAAAACATAATAATAAACAGCAGCAGTCAGTGGGGGTTTTGTTGTTGAGCTTTTTAAAAGCAAAAACCAGAATTGGTAATACTCCACAAAAACATTGCTTTTTAAGTGTTGCCACCTCTGCTCTGTGCCTCATTGGAAGCCTGGATGGGAAAAGCAATGGGAAATGCAGGATAAGAAAGCACCACCATCTAGGCCAAGCACAGCAATATAACATCACTCCAGCAGTAATGACAATGGAGAAGGAACAGAATGCTGTCAGGAAATAATGGTGCCCTGCTGGCAGCTAAATATGAAAGCCAAAGCAGAGACATTTATAAAATAAACAAGCATCAGGGAAGATGAGACTTTTATTACAGAGCAGGAAATAGTGATCTTTAACAATGGTCCATTTCAGTTTCTCTCATTGTTACAGAAATAAAGTGGTGTAAATGAATGCTTTGTCTCATGTATGATTTATTGTTCCTCAGGCAATTACTGGACTGCATTCAGCCTAGTCTAGGGGAGGGAATTGCACGTCATCTGACCAGAGGGCAGCTTGTGGGGACAAGCAGGCCAGGAGGGGCCATGGTTTGTGTCTGAGCCTCTGACCACCACCAAAAGCAGCAGGCCAGGCTGCCTCACACCGACATACACCCTAAGAGGTTGCAATGACGACAGAAAGTTGCGCTGCAGCACCCTGACATCATTTTGGTGGCAGAGCCTGGTTAGGCAGCTTCTGCACCTCACCCCTGCAGATCATCCTGCTGTGGCTGCTTCTCCCAGTGGTGCCAGCTAAGTAACTGCATGAGGAAGCAGATGGAATAAAGCAACACCCGGAAAATGGCTGTGTCCCCCCCAGCTGGAGCCCTCAGTGTCACTGCTGTATCAGCTGCACAGATGGGGGCTGTGCTGGAGGGACAAGCACAGGGGGTTACAGTGAAGATGAAGGGGCCAGGAGATCCCTGTGTAAAGAGTAATTCTGCCAGGGAGAGGGTGAGGCAGACCATACCCTTAGTAAGAAGGTAAAATTACATCGAGACTGTGACATAAAATGTACTGCCCTGACACAGAAAGCTCCCACATGCTGCTGTACCATACATTTATTCTCTGTGGGTTACCAGCTCTATGTAAATGTTTCATAGAGGAAACAGCAGAGAAAGCAGCTTGGGGCAAAAGCAAACAAATTTTCAATTTCTCCTATCACTTCAGAGGAAAAAATAAATCTGCAAGAAAGATTATGCTGTTTGCCGTCAAGGTGTCAAATAAGGGAAAAGAAAAAGAGCAAAAATTTGGACGTAAATAAGTAGTCAAGGTGCTGCCTGGAATGAAGCTGGAGCTAAACCCACACTCTTTTATTAACCTTCTGTAGAGAAAACAAACCCCAACAAACCCCCAAACCTCCACATTAAAAACACAGTAGGGTCATGGTGACAGGAGTACAGATGAGGAAGGGAGAACACATATTTAGGTTGTATGGGGGATGTGTGGCTTATAGCAAGTGGATAAGATGAAACATAAAGAAAGAAAATAAAGCTGACCATCAGAAAATATTTCTCACCAACCTCTTTTTAGTGAATTTTCACACTTTTCTGAGCTATCTGTTGGTATAACAACCTCTTGAGACTGCAGAATAATTCCTATGGGCTATTTTTAAATTTAAGGCTGGACTGAAGACCGTAAGAAAATGCTACTGAGTGAGGATAGATTAAATAGCCTAATAGACCATTTTCCTCTCTAATTTCCATTAAGGTGATTAGTGGGAATGTTGCTTGCAGAATATTAGTGAAAAAACACTGGAAACCCAGTCATATAGTGGATCCAGTATCATAAACTAATGTTTGTAGTAATAACAGTGATATAAAAATACATCTCAGGTATTTTATTACCCTAGTTGATGCCTGAGAGAATCAAAATCTTCAGCATATGCATCTTGCAACGTTCCCCAGGAGAAGAGATCTGCATCAACTCCTTAAAAAGAAAAGGAACAAATATACACATGGATTTGGTTGTCTGGTGTGCTAGGGCAATCAGGAAAATTAATCTGAATTAACTGAAGCATGAATTTAATTTGGATCCTTCTGCCAAGTTGCATTTTGCACATAATCCTCATTCAGAAGGGAAGTGTCCTCCATTGAGAGCAGAGTATCAGGCTCCCGCCGCGTACCTGTTGACATCGATACCCATTAGCAGTTTACAGTGGATTAGTTGCACTGTCCTGTGACTATTAAACAGAGAGTTTGTTTGCATTTTTCTATTGCTTATGGTTTGGCGGGCAAGCTGCCAAGCATTTTAGAATTAACTGCACAAAACCATCACCACCTCGACGGTGGGGAAAACAGAATCGAGAGGGCTCCCTCCGTTGGGTTCCCCGCTCCTGGGGAACCATAAAGTCTCACAGTAGGGTTCGGATGGCGAGGGGCCAGCTAGCTCGGAAAACTGTGTCAGATTTGCGTCTTAAACAGATTACGGGTGTAGATTAAAATGACTAACAGCTTTGGGATGATGGGCAGAGTTAGTGCTTTCAAATAACTTCTCTTGTTAAGGTAAGACTCTCAAGTAACTGCAGCACAAACCCGCAGGTTTACCTGACCCCTCATTGTGGTGCTCCCTGCCCCGTGCGACAGGAACGGCTCTTGCTCTCCCTGAATCCCGCAGCATCGGGAGCCAGCCGAAGGAAAGGGAGGGTTTTAAGGAACTTGTTCATTGGGAAAGTGGCGTTCCATGCTTGGTGTTTATAGCTTTGTTTTAAACTGCGGTGAAATGGCACTACGGAAGAAAGAAAGAAAAAGGAAACGGAAAAAAAAAAAAAAAGGAAATAAAAAAAAAAGAAAAGAAAAAGAAAGCAAAAGAGAAAGAAAAAAAGAAAAAAAAAGAAAAAGAAAAAGAAAAAGAAAAAGAAAAAGAAAAAGAAAAAGAAAAAGAAAAAGAAAAAGAAAAAGAAAAAGAAAAAGAAAGAAAAAGAGAAAAAAGAAAAGGGTTAGAAAGGGAAAGAAACGGGAAGACAAATAAATGGTGGAAAAGAAAAACAAAATTAGTAAAGTAAAGATAAAGAAAGAGAAAAAAAGAAAAAACGAAAAAGAAAAATTAAAGAAAAAAATTCTGTGTGGAAGAAGAAGGGGGCCAGACAAACGAAAAGCTGTTCTGCAGTGACGGCGATGCCGCCGCCCGCCTGACGCCGCTGCCGCCCGGCTGCG
>WEIU01020637.1:565845-583072 GCA_013389925.1 Aegithalos caudatus | reverse complement strand
CCCGAAGGGTGAAGGTTCTGTGCCTGCCCCCCGAGCCGCGGCTCAGACCGGGCAGCGGCCCCGTGCAGGGCTCACAGGCTCCGCGGGGATGCCGGACGAGAGCGGCGGACTCGGCGCCTTCCTCCTCTCCCGTTCCCACGTCGCTTTTCCCCCCTCAGGCAGGGGTGACACTCTGGTTGCTGCTCCCTGCTCTCGCCCTCTCTGCCTCCCTCTAAGTCCCCCCGAGCCCGGCTCGCCGGCGTTCGGCGCTCCCCGGCGGCGGATGCTGCGGGCTGGGGACGGCACAGCACCTTCACCCCACAGCCGGAGAAACGGGGAGTGCAGGGGACAACACGACATCCCAGGGGTTGCATCCTCTCCCTCTGGCTTTCAGGCATCCTTAGAAACCTTCTTGCTCGGGCACAGCAGTGAGTTTTTACTGGAGCTGCACAAGTGCCTCTCCTTTGGGCAGAACGAGGGTCCTTCCCTCGCCTCTCAGATCATCTTCTGCAGGTCTCTGGTTGCTGGGAACGTCTAAATGCAGGAAAAAGCCTCTTTCTCCCCATTACATGCACACTAAGGGTGGGGGAAGGAGGCTGTTCCAGGAGGGATAAAGCCAAGGGATCCAGCAGAAGGTCAAGAAGAGCCTTTTGCCCCAGCCAGCCCTCACCCCCAGCAATGAGGGCACCATGCTTCACTCTACTTGACCAGAGAAGTGGAATTACTGTCTCGTTCCTTGTAGTAGAAGCAGTGCCCTTGCTCTCCTCCAGCCCAGCTTGTTTCTTCCCTGGCAGAGCTCCTGGCCTTAATAATTTTGTTCCCATTGGTCACAGCCATCTGAGAAGTGAAAAGTTTCCTTCACACCTCCATGGGGGCACTGTCAAGGTTCAGTGACAGCTTGGAGGAGATGGAACCCCCTTGTCCCCACCCAGGAGGACACAGAGATGCAAGCAGAGCTGCAGGCAGGCCTTTCCCATGGCTGGAAGTCTGTGCCCTCTTAGCTGATCCCCCAGGCTTTGCAAGGAAACAGCAGTTTTCCTCCCAGCAGGGAGCACCACCCTGCCTTGCGCATCTCAGCACAGAAATGTTTGTGTATGTGAGCAGTCAGCTCTCCAGCTACCTCCCCCCCTGCCCCCCATTCCATCCCCATCCCAGTTGTTGCAATGTCTTTCAGTCCTTTATTCCCTGCTCCTCGCTTACCCAGGCCAAGCTCAGATGCTGCTTCAAGGGGAGGAGCCCCTTTACCTTCCACCCTCACCACCTGCACCCTAAATACTTTCCCTGTGGGACCCGTGGGAAAGGATCAACGGGAAGAGTGGTACCTGCTGCAGCTGTCTATTGTTTGGTTGTCTGTATCCCAAATTCCTGTCAAAGTGCTCATGGGTGGAGACCTCAGCAGAAAAATCTCTAGGAGACCTTCATTTCCTATCAGGAAGGGCAGCTCCTTCCCATCCTTCTCCAGGGGATCCTGAGTGACAAGGATGAAAGGAGAAATTGGGTTAATTCCCTGACACCACCTGTCAAAATATCCACAACCCCTTCCTAGCCCTTCCCACTATTGTGACATGGCAGTGCTTCACTGCCTGGAGCTGTGCCTGGCTCAGGGAGGAGCTCTCCAAGACTCAGTGGCAATCCTGAATGTTCACCTGGTGATCTCCATGCCCAGCAGTCAAGGCACAGGTGGCCACCTCACCAGGTCAGTGAGAAGCCTGGGTAAAATTCTGTGCTGGGTGCTTGTGAGCACTGTGAGCACATGAGGGGGCTGGAGCTTAAAAGAAGATTTGGAAGAAAAAGAAGGTTGTGATGGAAGTATGGTTTATGGACTCAGGCAATCATCCATCGTGGCAGTTTCTTACTCAAAACTTCCCTACTCTTCCAGGTGAGGGAGGGTAATGCAGGCACACTCACACCACTTGGCTTGGGCTCCTCTGCTTTCCTTGCATTTAATATTCATGAAGACAGAGGAAAGAAAAGGGTTTGGAAGGGCAGAAAGCATTGCATGAAAAGGAGAGAAGGAACAAAATAATTGTCTGTGTAAGAGGGAATGGTTAAGGTGCCATTCCCAGACAAGCTTGGGTAACTGCCCGAAGACCAGAGAAGCCCAATTGCCTTTCTCCTCCTCCCCAAAAGAACCTGGGAATCCTCACCAATGTTACTTCATGGAAAATTTCTTCCTGACCCCAGCTCTACTGAGTCCACAGGTACCAAGGCATTATGTGAAGTGCTGTGGTTATGGCTCTTGCTGATGTTAAGCACTCATTCCTAAACATATCCAAAGGAATACAGATGAGGAAAAAAGAGCTTGATCACAATCAAGCTAAGCTCCACCTGCCCTATTAGGCACACCGGTGTTTTTTACTAAGCATCAACAGGTTAAGAAATAAAATGCAGGCTTTAGAGAACTGTATTTAGATTTACAAACAACATTGTAACTGGATCAACAGGCTATAATTAGAATTTAATAATCCAAATGGAGGAGTAATATGCCCACTGCTTGAAAAATTGGAGCCTTTCTTTTGCAGTTCTGAATATTCAGCTCTGCAGATTGGACTCCAACTTGCTTGACACAATTACTGTCCTAGTGAGGTGAACACGTTACAAATAAGAACAATAAGATCAACAATAGTTTAAATCTAATACCATAAACAAAGGAAATAATCAGAACACCTCTTTCCCCAGCGCAATCTGCACAACTGGGATGGCAAATTAGTACTGTTATTGGAAAAAATACACAAGGAAATGATGTATTTTATGGACTTTTGAAAAGGCTTTAAGGCTGAAAAATATGTTACAGGCAATCCCATCAGGTGCATTGATTATTTTAGATTCAATCTTTGCATTTATTTCTGAAGTCCACATGGGCCAGGGGTGACACTCAGCACAATTCATGGATGGGGCAAAAAATCTGTGTAAACCACATTCCCCTCACTTTACATTCAAAGTATTTAGCCCCGAGGTGTGTAATTAAGCAAAGGTTAATCCAAGGGACTCCACACACGTGTGACAAGATGGAGACAGTCCCCAGCCTGTGTTGCTATCACAACAGCCTCTGGCAGGACTCAGGCACAAAGCAGAGCCCTGGCCAAGCTCCTGCCAGGGGCTGACTGCTCAGTGCTGCACCTCAGGCCAGTTTTCAGTCCCAGATATTAAAAGGAAACCCCCCCTTTCATTTTGCTTGCTAAGAAGGCATCAAAAGTGATCACCCACCTGGCTTGAGGTAGGATCTCTTTCCAGTCATTGGCCAAGCTGGCATAAGGCAGGCCTGCTTCCAAAGAGGGATGCTGAGGTGCTGCTGCCTGTGACATCCATGGTTTCCTGAGTGCATCTGGGATCTCTGCTGAGTAAATGAAATAGTGGCTCAAGGGAAAGGGGGTGCAAGCAGCTCTGATCCCTGGGCAAGAGAAGGGACTGCAGAAAGGGAAGTGCTGCTTAGAAAAAGTTTTTCTCCTCCACTTTTTACCACAATGATGGTATATTTTCCCATTAGGTTTAGATTAGGTTGATAATCCTGTTTTGAAACTCATGCAAAAATCCCGAGTAGTTAATGGAATATTATATCTGTGTGAAAATAAACTGTGCATTATTAACTTTCATTTTACAAGGTGTCATTTCCATGGGATAGGAATAATCAGAAAAGGGATTTGACCCATCAAGAAAGTGATTGGAAGGATACCCTAAATCAAAAATTCAGTTGAGAGGATGAGATCAGATAATCTCTAATGAAAGCCTTGTCTAAAAGGATATATTTTTCTCTAGTCTATTTTAAAATTGTTACTTGATTTCTTTTCATGCCCTGACTATAATTTATCTTCTTGTAAGGGCTTGAAGTTTGCCAAGAAAGTAATGACATTGTGGAGTGTTTAAAGAGACTTGGAGGTGACATATTATGCATATCCAGTGAGCTTGAAGTGACCAAACCAGACATAGTATGAGGACGAATGTCACCCATTGGTAGGGCTCTGAGCCCTTCAGGTGTGTCAGGAACACCCAAATTATCCCTGGGTGCTGACATGAGCCTTTAGTGTGCTGGATGGGAAGAGACAAGGCTCCCTGTTGAGGGTGTTTCTGAAGGAAATCAGGTTTAAAGCAGGCCCAGGAGCTGTGATTTTGGTTGGGGCTGTGGGAGTTGGAGGGGGCCAGCTGAGTCTGCTTAGCTCCTACAGGGACTGCACCAGTTCTCATGCATTTTTTGTGACAGAGTCATGCTCCAGTTTAGGGACCTTGTAATGCAGATTCCTTGGAGCTCATCATCATTGCATGTACAGAGCTGGAAATTTTGTCCCTCAGAGATGACCACTCTTGTGTGCCCAGGCAAGGCATGCCACAGCAGAGTGGAAGAGCAGCTGCCACTCCTTTCCCTGCTGGAACAGCAGCACAAGTGGAGAGCTTCTCCATGACTGGCAGCAGCTCTGTGTGACAGGGAGGCAGCTTAGGGGAATGTCCTGTGTGACAGAGGGGGGAGCTGACAAGGAGGATGTGAAAGGAGAGGCTCCCAAGCTTGGCAAGGGAGGTAGAACTTGTAGGTTCTCATGATGTCTCTGTTCCCCTTTCATCTCATACTGGTTTAGAGATCAAGCAGGAGTGAGTGAGGTCCAGATGAGATTCAGGGGTGGGTTAATGTTATAACAAACTCCAGGTTTTTATGGTTAAAATGACACTCATCAAACCAGCTGGATAGCTGCAGGCTATTCACCATAGCTATACTTGCAAAACTCTGTGGTTTTCTTTCCTCACTCTCTCCCTATTGCCTGCAAATCCAGGGGCTGCCCTTTGGTGTGCTGCAAATAAGAGTTTTAAGAAAGGAGGCAGGCTGCCCAGGAGAGCAATGGTGAGCACACCAGGGCACAGTGTCTCCACAGTACCTCACAACTATTCCAGGCTGCTGCCTGTCCTCTTGCTACAGTTTGCTGGATTGACTGGAGATTCACTCCCTCAGAACATCCATCTGGTCAGCTGACTCAGCTCTGCAGGTCTTCGAGTTGTAATTCATAAAGCAATGTGTAAGGGAGGTGACAAGTGATTATGTTTGTGTTTGTCGGTATTTGGTGCCAAGAATTCATAGGCTCTCACTGATAGCAGAGAATCTTAGATACATAATACAGCCTAGCTTGGAAGGGATCCTAAAAGACCAGCAAATTCCAAAACTCTGCCATGGACAGGGACACCCTTCACTACATCAGAGTTTTGTACAATCTGACCTTGAATTCTAATGGGGAATGGAGCATCCACAACTTTCCTGGGAAATATGTTTTGGTGCACGACCCTTAGAGTAAAGATTTTTTCCAAAGTATCCTAACCAAACCTACTCTCTTTCACTTTGAAGCCATTCCCCCTTGTCCTGTCACTCCGTGCTCTTGCAAAAAATCCCTCTCCATCCCTCTTGCATTTCCTGACTCGCTTTCCAAGTGAGTTAGGAAAAGGCACGCTACAGAGGCTGGGCGGGCTGGGCGTCAGCTACCAGAGGTGCTGGATGTCCCTCGGCGCTCCCGGCCGCTGTCCCAGGCCCTGCGGAGCTGCCCGAGCTCCGGTCGGGATGCGGGATGCGGGATGGGCGATTCGGGATGCGGGATGCGGGATGGGCGATGCGGGATGGGGGATTCGGGATGTAGGATGCGGGATGCGGGATGGGCGATGCGGGATGGGGGATTCGGGATGTAGGATGCGGGATGCGGGATGGGGGATGCGGGACGCGGGACGCGGGCTGCGGGATGCGCGATGCGGGATGCAGGATGTAGGATGCGGGATGCGGGATGCGCCCGGCGCTGCTCGGCCCGCAGGCTTCGAGCTCTCTCTGGCGGCAGCGCAGCGGAACTGGCGACAGGAGCATCCCTGCGCCCTCCTCCTGCTGCTCCCTTGGCAAATTCCAGCCATTTCTCCTGGGAACACAGTGCTGAGAGAGCGCACCGAGCCGGCCCGGCCCCTGGACACCTTTCCCGGCAGGTGCCACCCCTCGATCAGCTCCTTTTTCTTTCAAGGGCTTGGAAATTATTTCCTTGCCACAGAAATACCGGCTCAGGAAGTCCGTGAACTGCAAATCGCTTCAGGGTAAGAGGCTATTCTGGGAAAATACCATTCCATCTTGCCTTGCACTCCTGCCCTTTCCCGAGCAGCTGCTGATGGAGGCAGAGGTGGGGGACAGGAGCAGGGCTGGGTGCATCCTGCTCCTGCCCTGGTGTGGCTGTTCCATGCCCCTGTGCCAGGGCAGAGCACACTGGCAGATGTGCTCTTTGGGAATCACTTTGCAACAGGGTTCTGCAAATAGAGATTTTTTTTTTTGTCAAGGTGCATCTTTTTATACAATCATAAAATGGTTTGGGTTGAAAAGGACCTTAAGGATCATCTGCTTGCAACTTCCCTGGTCAAAGCCACATCCATCCTGGTCTTGAACACTTCCATGGATAGGGCATCCACAGCTGCCTGGGCAGCCTGTTTCAGTACCTAACTACCCTCACAGTAAAAAAAAATAAAATAAAAATCACCCTAATATATGACCTAAACTTACCCTCCTGCAGCTTAAAGTCATTCTCCCTTATCCTATCTTCACACAGGGTTTTTTTGGGCTTCTAACCGATCCCTCTGCCTATGCCACAATCCCTTTTGTGATCCAGAAAAGCTGTTTGCAGAAATCTGCTATAGCCCAAGAAAGCTAGAATGTCTGCCCTGGCCTATTAAAAAGAAAAAAAAAAGAAAGAAAGAAAGAAAGAAAGATAAGCTAATTCTGCTTTCATATCCATTAAACTGTGCTGCATGAATTTTAAAGAAATCAGTATCTGACCAAATTCTGCTACAATTTAGCTTATAAAGGCATTAAGTTGAATGCTTAATTGGTGTAAATGGCACATTTCTGCTATTAGTGTTGGACTGCAAAAAACCTCAGTTTCAAATTAATGAACAAAAATTCTGGTCATTTCAGAAGGGAGAGAAAGATGGGCACTTCCCAAGATACTTTTGCTCATGTAAACATCTGACTGCAAGGAAGAAGAGAGGTTCTATGCATGGTTGGAAAAAAATTTCAGCAAGGAGGGCTTCTCTGTCCTTTAGCAACCCTCTTGTGAATTTGGAAACAAACCTCAGTTATGTCCTGAGCTCCTGGACCTGAGATGCCCCATCCAGGAGGAATTTGACCAGCAACACTGAAGCCGATCTGTTGTCTTGGTGAGCTCTAGAGCAGTGATTTTGCTGAAAAAGAGCTGGAGGTTTGGGCTGGGCACATCTTGCCAATGCAGTTATGGCATCAATATTTTGTTGAGGTGACCCTGAGTTTACTGAAGCAGTTACTGTGTGTTTCCAGCTGGGACACACAACATGTTGAAAGGAGATGATGGGGTTTGTGCCTTTGCTCTGTGCTGTGCCTCTGATATGGTTCACCAGCCAGGGAAGCTGATCTGCAAGTGTAGTGTGATGTGGGTCTGTTTAGGGGCAAGCATTCCACACAGCTCTTTAGGGTGGCCTTCTAACAAGTTATTCAGCATTGTGATCAGATATTTCCTCTGGAAAGAAAGAAAAATAAAGTTTTGGCATACAGACTGAGAAATCCTGGCAGGTTTGGTGTGATTCCCAACAGCTGAAGTGAGCTGATGCCATGGGACACTTGGGTAGAGATTAGAGCTGAGCAACAACTCATGAAGGATGTGCAAGAGGACAGCATAGAGTGGTAGCACTGAAGTCCTTCTTCCATCAGCAGTTAGGCTGGAAGAATGAGGAAATGCAGCAGTGTCCATGAGGCATCTTGTCAAGTGTCTTCATCTTGTTCCATGCTGAGGCCTGCTGGCAGCTCCATTGTGTGGGGCCCTTGTTTTCCAGCCAAACCCCTGGATGTGGACACATCCATTGGCTGGGATCTGGCTGCTGAGCTCCATCCCTCCTTCCCTCTTGTTGCATTAAGAGGGCAGTGGTGGTTCTTGGGGCTGTAGGATTCAGGAGGCTGTGCTTCTCCTCACAACCAGTGCTGCCAGCACTCATTACTCCATGGAGCCACCTCCAGCCCTGCCTGCTTCCTCCTCTGTGTGTGCACTACCTGCAGGGCTCATAGAAAATCTGCTCAACATTTCATTTCTGATGTGTTTCTGATGTCCTTTTGTTTAGACAAACGATAAATCCCTAAAAGCTGTAACCTAAACCCCCATCTCTCTGAATATGATGCAGCTGGCTGGCTCTGGCTGCAGGGCTGGATTCAGACATTAACCCTCGCTGAATTTACATTCATCCCGCAGCTGAGCTGCCCCACCCACACATCTCAAATTCCCAAGTGAGCCTGGAGAAGGCCAGTGCCATTTAGATGGCTTTTTCCTGCAGTCTGAGAAGCAGCAGCAGCAGCAGTCTGGGTGCCAGGCAGTCTCGGGAGGAGCCCACAGCCCCTGGGTGAATCCACAGGGTTCATTGCACATGGGGCCTGTGGACCAGATGGCTTATTTAGAGGTGCTAAAGGATTTTTCCTGATGGGGAAAAGTGTGAGAAGAGAATTCATTCCACACACATTTTTTGTAAGACCTTCCTCAGAAAAGGTGGGAGATTTTGCATGCATTTCTTCCCAACCCAAAATATTTTGCAGAAGGTGCTTTCGTAGTGTGACCTTACACCAACCCAGGCAGGATCACATCATTGAGGAATTATGGCTTAAACTCATTAAACAGGTGAAGCTTCATGGGTCCAGAACCTGAAATAGTATCCCCCACTAAGGTGGCAAATTGTTGTTTACTGATTCACTAAAAAGCATCTAAGTGCTCTTCCCGTGACAGCTAAAACATTCAAAGGGCCAGCTTTACAAAGGGTAAGCAATTAATGATTTATTAGCTGAAATGGATGGGACAGGATTTGAAAAGTTCATGTATTCCTTCTCAGAGCTAAAGGAAATCAGTGGAATTGCAAGAAATTTGAGGACAAGTGTCCACTCAGTGTTGTCTCAAGGCACAACCATCTGTGAAAGTGTCTTCCACCCCTCAAATCCACAATGACTAATGAGTGGTAGGATAATGGAGTTAAAACTCTTCTAAGATTACTTTACACGAAAGGGGAAGAGAAATTGCTTAGTGTCATTAGGAAAATTGGGATGAAAACAAGTGATGGAAGATTTAGCCTGAGACTCCAGAAACTCTGAGCCACTGACAAGAAGCCGTGCCCAGTCTGATTGCCAGGGAGAGGAGGCACAAAGAGGTGTCTGATTGTGGGCATCTTACAGACTCCTGCTGTGGTTTGTAAAGTGCCGTGGGTGATTGAGGGTAGAAAATACTGTAAGCTGGATACTTTGGGGATTTACAGTCCTTAAGGACCTCAGAGCTCCTCCAGATACACATTTGACCTCGATGTTATCTGTAATACTTGGCCAACACCACAGCCTGCAAAGGAAGACTTTTTATCTGTGCTCTCTTTAACTGAACTCCTATGGGATATTGGAAATAAGATCAACAGATTTTTTTTTTTAATTAGTATTTTGCATGCTGAGGGTTGAGAGGGTCTGTGCCAGTCACAGAGAGTCCCACATGAATGCTGGTGGATATTTATGGCTAAATGTTTGTTCTCATATTTGGTGTTTAAGATTTCCCTCTTCCAAGCTGCTTATACACATATGATGCCACATTAATTGTAATAAATAATAAGGGTTTTTAAAGAGCAAAGTGGACTTGTCATCTTGAATCTACGTGGGGTTTTTTACCAGTTCAAATAAGCGCAGAATTGCAAATAAATGCAGCGTTGACATGAATCATGATGCTTAGCTTTCATGCAGCATATAATCTCACATACTCTAATGTTAATTAAATTCCTAAGAAGCAGCTTTCTGATCTCTCTACAGGGAGCTTGTTTGCCTTAAAATGAACTACTGTGCTGAGATAGTTTCCACTATACCAGCATTACGTTCACTACATTAACTCAGTAAAGGCTTGGCATAAAACCTGTAGCTGAACCTCAGTAATCCCCTTTGCTTATCTGGAAACCCAGGGCTTCTGCACCGTGGGGTCTGATGCTGGTGACTCGTGGTGATACCAACCTTTCTGCTTGTCCCAACACCCTGAAATGGGGCCACAGCACTCAAAGGAGTCAAGAAATGAGCATTGAGGTGGCTTTGTTTGCAAAGCTGTCCCCACCCTGACTGAGAATTGATGCCCTCTATCCACCAGCGTTTGGTTTTGCTTGTGGCCCTTTAGAAAGGGTCTGGAAGAGTGTTTGTCTAGAGCAGCTTCCCCTCCCAGCCCCAAGTGTATTCTGATTTACCACATGTTTCAGAGAGCAGCAGAAGTGTCTGGCACAGAGCTCTGCTGTGTGGGAAACCTCAGCCTTGCAAAGTCTCCAGATGAGCTGCACCCCTGGCACTGGGTGAAGCTCTGGGAGAGAGAAGATGTCACTGGTTGCCCAGGGAGGAAGGCTAATGTTTCCTCATTTGAGGGTCAGCTTTGCTCCTTCCAGGCTGTTGTGGTTGCTCAGGTTTGGGGAAGAAAAGACAAAATTAAGTCTTTCTACCCAGGCAATGATTTGGGGGTGGGGGAGAGGGGATCAAGTGTTTGGTTAGCTGTGAGTGAACAAACACTGGTCCTGTCTTTCATTACCAGGTGAAAAAGACTCCCAGCAAAGGTATTTTCTGACTGTGTGACTTCATTCCTTTTAAAAAGAAAGAGGAGGAACAGAAACTAATAACCAAGCCTTGGTTGGTCCTGGGGCATATTGAGAGTGTTTTCCTCTCATAAGTGAAATGATGGGACCACTTGCTTGGCATTGGTGTGAACAAAGAATGAAATAGGAAATTCTGCTATTCAGGGTGAGAGTCCTGGACATCTTTGAATCCACTTAGCATTCTATGTAGTGTCAGGATGTTAGTCCTGAGTGCTCTCAAATATTCCCAGAGGTTACAAGCTCAAGCACTTGACTCAAGCAAAAGCTGAGACTTTTAAAGATGGATACAAAGAAAGCTAAACCTTCCCTGGGGTATCCAACACACCCTACACTGCCAGCTCGTGCATTCCTCTCTCCATTCCAGCAGTGTGAGGTGAGGGCACTGTGGTAAGAGCAGGAGGTGTCAGGGGCATTCACATTCCAGAGGAATATGGAATATGGGGTTGTGAGGAGAAACAATCTTTGCAGAGTGCCTTAAAAGCTCATGTGGCTAATCTGGCAGGAAATATTTGCTCTGCACAAATGTCTTGTGTGTATGCTGGGGCTGGGCTTGGGCCAGCACTGCTCCTGGGCCCCAGTGTGGGCTGAAATCCCACAGGGAACCCCTGAGCTGGGAGGGATTGGGATCATTGGGTGGGGGCTGGGAGGAGTCCTTTGAAAGTGCTGAGGATGCTAAAAGTGAAACTCCACTGACACCGCCTACCCAGCTGACCTCAAGTGGTGTGTCCTTGTGTCCTGGGACCAAACCTAATAAATACTAACACAGCCCTGAGATTGCTTTCTTAATGCCACTACTGCTGCCACTCGTTTTGTTGGGTTTTTTTTGTTTTGTTTTTTTTTGCTGTTTTGGGGTGCTATATCACTCTTATACCAAAACATTCATTTTCTTGGGGAGCTTAGGTATATTAATGTATTCTGGAAATACTTTCCAGGGGCCTACAGAAGGGCAATGGATCAAATCTTCCATGATCCTTGTTAACATTCAACCTCAAATGGAATGTTTTTAGTTCTCGTTGCCATGAAGTGCTGCCAGGCTGAGGTCTCAGACCTCTACCAAACAATATTCCCATCAATGCCAGGTGTAAATAAAAGCAAACCATTTAGTCCATTGCCATTTAGTTTTAAAAAGCACTGTCATCCTTTGAGTCACTTTGATTTTCTCTAAAAATGATGATGTTACACTCTCTGTCAGTACAGAATGGTGAATCCAGTGGTGCTTCACAGAGGAGGTAACACAGCAGGTCTTTGGCAACATAGCAGATGACTTAATGCAGGGAGAGTTTTACTGATTATTGAAAAACATTTCTCTCTGCCCTAACAATGACCTCCTAGATTTAACCTATGTAATCCAGAAATATCAGATAAAATAGCTATTTCATCGTAAGTATATTTTTACTGGAATTATTTAACCTTGCTGTGGTCAAAAGCTTCCCTTTCAAGCAGCACCTTACAGAGCACTCATATTTGCCCTAATCAAAGAAATGGAAGTTGGGACAAGTGCAGGTTTGCTGTCCATTAATGTGAATAGGAAATGTGTTTTGCAAAAATCTCTCTCAATACAAGTACCAGTAACTCAATTTGGAATAACTTGTGGTTAGTGGGATTTGCTTTTAAGCAACTAAGTTCAAATATCTAATACTGCAATAGTGGGAAATGGTTTAGATTAAGCAAATAATGTAAAAATCATTTCTGGTTTTATTTTTTATTAGATTTTCTTGTTGTCACAAGCTCAGACCCTGATGCTCCAAATGGCTGAGAAGCTCCTGGGAATTGCTAAATACTTTGCAGTACCATGTGTAGGAGGAGGCTGAGAAGATTTTAAAGCACTTTGTAGGAAAGATGTCTATATCTGAGTTGTAGATGAAAATTTGTGCAGGACAAATTGTATCAGAAATTGTACCATACTGGTCAGTGAAAAACTTCCTTAGAACATGAGTGTGAATATGTTGCCTCAGACAGGGGCCCATTTGGCCCAGTACCCCATCCTATTTTTACAGCTGCAAACTATTTTCAGTTCAGGGGGGTTATTGAACCATGTGTGCTTTATAGTCAGTATTAATGACTGTTCATCCAAACATCTCTCTGTTCTCTTTTGTGTATGGAAACCCAACATCCTTTGGCAAAGACTTTTCTAGCTGTGTGAGAAACAATCCTGTTCTGTTTTGAAGCAGATTTCTACTTGATTCTTTTGCTGGTCCTCAATTCTGCTTCCAGAGGAGGCTACAGAGAGCTGATCCCTGCTCTCTCCAGAACACCTGGGAGACTGAACACTGCTGGGATATAATTCCTCAGTCACTATTTTTTCCACTTGGCCAATGACTGCTCAGTCATTGTTTGTTTGAAAGCTGTCCACATCTTCAGCCATGCTTGCTGCCTTTGAAATTTTCCCAGTTTTTAGCTGTGCTATTGAGAGCAGGGCAGCAGAACCACATTGACTCCTCCAGGTATTGCATCCCATGCATTTGGACAGTAGGGAACACCTGTCCAATGTTTGAGTCTCTATGGTAACAATTCCCAGCATCAAGGACACCAAGCCTGCCTACATTATCTCCAAGTACGACCTCTCAGGAAGTTCTATTGTTTTTCATTAATTATGAACATTAGCAGTTTTTAACCCTGTGTTTCAGGTCAGTGGGGGAAAGAAAATAAAACAGATATTGACTGCAATAAGAGGATTTATAGCTCTGTTGCCAAAAAGCAAGACTGAGCCAACCAGGCAGGTAGTCAGAAAAATAGCAAGTACACAGGCTTATTTTTGTCTTAGCCCTAAAAGTCTCTTTTTTTTTTTTTTTTATAGTGGAGACTTGCAGACTGATGAACATAAACTATCTCCTGATTGAATTTTCTGAGAGTTTGACCTAGAAGAAATCATTGTAAGCATGTAGGATTTGTGTGTGGACATGTTCCATATACACAGCTCAGTAGGTCTTGGCTGCACAAGACTGTTTCAATTTTTAATGAAAGATGCCTAGAGATGAAATATTGAACACCTCTTTCTGTAAAGTCCAACTCCCCTTACTACCACTACAAAAATTGCAAAGGGCAGTGATAATGCTTGTTGCTTCAAGTGTTTTAGAGCTAAGGGTGAAAAGAAAGGCTTTGTTTTTAAAGTTGGATATAGTTTGCAAAAATCTCTAATCCTGAACTGAATTTTGCAAGTTCTGACTCACTAAGGTCAGTGAGAAACTCATAATTGAAATGTTTATTTATATAGGAAGATTTTTATTCAAGTGAGAACTAGGAAAAACCTTCTTGACTCTTTTTACTTTATTTCTTCTTGGGAGAAAAAGAATTTAAAATTCAAAAGGCCCTCTTACAAAAACTGAATGGTATAGAGAGATTCTGTATGATCTCTGAAAGAGAAATTAATTGTTCTACAGTCTGCCCAGGGGCTACAATTAGTGCCATCTCCTTCTTTTGATTAATTTTAAATTTTCCTGTTTGTTCCTGTGAGAAATCTTTAAAGAACTCCATCCCTTACAGTGTGTATTTTCCCTCCTGGGAGCTGGAAGGGTTTCTGCTCTATCAATGGGAAACTGGTGTTCAGGAGAAGAAACTTTAGGCACGAGTTGGCTCCAGTGGAAGCTGACAGGAGCTGGTAATCCATGTGCATTACAGTGCTGGCTGATCAATAATAATTCAGGGACAGAGTGGCGTGGCATCAACTGAGAAGTATTTCAGGGCTTGATCAGTTGTGCTCCTTTTCCGTGGGGACTGTAGTGCAATCTTCACTTATAAAGACATGTGATCTGAAAGCCTGAGGCAGAACAATCCTTGTTTTCACAGGAGAAGATTTTCTTGGCAGCAAAAGCTTTTACATCCTCATCTTTCTTTCTAAAAGCTGTGCCTTCTCCACAAAATTATATATAAAAAAAAAAAAAAAAAAAAAAAAAGAACAAGCTTAGGATGGCAACAACATCACAGCCTCTGCGAGGTAAAACGACATGTAAAAAAATATTTTGGGCAGTGTTTCCTCATGCCTGCTTCATTCTGTCTCTTGTCATCTATGCTTTTCTTGGGGCTCTCATGTTTTCCCACATTGAAGGTACCCGGGAGGTCACTGTAAGTGAAGAATACAGAACATTTCTGCAGAATCTGACCTACCTCGCCAGAAAGTTATCAGGTATGTACTGGAATTTCAAAATGACTTAACTGTACAGGGAGCTACTCATTCTCTTGCTATTTGAATGAGGGTTTGTTCTGGTTTTTTTTTTGCTTTTGAAGACTTTAAAATACTCACAGCTGACTCTGCAAACAGCTAGCTAATGCCTAGCTAATGACTGCTGTTTTCTCCCTTAGCTGCAATTTTTCACTGCAAGCTTCCCCAGTCCTTGTGTTCCTGCCTGGAAAAAGTTTCCCTGAGATGCCTGTGTTCTCCCTTTTGCCCAGGTTCTTAACCAGCAGCTGAGATTCCTGTGGTGTTTCCTTCAGTTTTCTGGGGACTGATTCCTCTCTGTCAGAAAGTTTCTCCAGCTCCCTGTTCCCTGCTCTGAGCTTCCCTAGCAGCCCTCTGGTGATGGGATGCTTAGAGGGAGACAGGTGCAGTTCTGCACCTGTGATGCTGGTTGGGAGGGGTAGAGGAGAAAAGAAGGGTTAGAAATCCTCCTGGATTTGTGATGGGGCTTGGAGTTTCAGTCAGGGAGCTGTGCTGACACAATGATCAGTTTTGGGCAATTAAATTGTGTAAATAATTTCCTTTCAAGCAAGGCTCAGCCACGGGGAGGAGGAATAAGGGTTGCAGGCTCTGGGATTCACAGCAGGGCACTGGGTAGTGACATCCAAGTGGTTCATACTGGTTCCCTACTGCTGACCCCACATTTCTTAATGTCTTTGGGTCAAAAGGAGACTAATCTCCTGGGAAGTCCAAAATGAAACAGGACATCCAGGCTGGAAGCTGATTATTCAATCATCTCGTCCTGCTTCTATTTATGTTTGTTCCTTGTATTTTTATTCACCAAAGCCACTGAACCCACTCGATTTTTTTTCAGAGGTGGAGGTGAGGGGCTTGAAAGGGGAGGGTGAGAAGGTGAATATTTTTTATCTTTTAAGAGAATCTGAGCAAATCCTCAGCTGGAGTACATTTCACTGGAGTAACAGGTGGGCTGCTCCCTGAGTGGTGGTCTGCAAACACTGACTGTGCCTCCTGCTGTGACTGTGGCAGATAATGTGACAGAAAATGACAAGATGTTTAAGGATGACATCCGTGAGCTTTTCAACTCGGCTGACCCAGTCTGGTTTATCAGTCCAGGAGACAGATGGAATTTCTTTGGCTCTCTCTTTTTTTGCTGCACAGTGTTCACAACTGTAGGTAAGTACAGAGGTAAAGTAACACCCTTCAGAATCAATTCCTACTGCTGCTTTCTCTAATGCTTTTCTTCCAGAGAATTAAAACCACCCTAAACAAACGAACAAACAAACAAACAAAACCACCCCTTTTAAACCCCAAACCCCCTTGAATTTTTCCCCTGAATATTGATGATGAGTCTGCAAGTGGTTCTGTAAACACAGACTGCAGAGACATAGCTGAGTCAGAGAAACAAGTCAGAATTTAGTAACTAGTGATGGTACACACTAATTAACTGCATCATTACACATATACTGTAATATATATTCATATATGCACAGGGCTATTGAACTAAAAAGAAATCTCAATTTTTCAATCAAACCTTATCCTTCCCACTGTTCTGTGTCCTCTTGGGTAATGTTTTCTTCTCTGGAAAATGTAATTCATAATACATATACTGTTTCAATTGCTTCTCAGTTACTTATATCTAATTCAGCTTTGTTAATCTGTGCTTCTGTAATTAACCACAGTGTTCACAATTCTCTGGGTTAACAGCACAAAATAGTGTTTAAATCACACCTTTGAAATCTTTCAGTCTGACTTCATATTTCAAAGGAGGACTTAGATCAAATGGAAACATCTGCTCTGATTTTGGCTCCCTCTGCATTGCTAAATACAACTCCTCATGCTCATTCCCAAAGCTACTTTTATCCCTTTGTTAATCTTTCTCAAATGCTGGCAAGTATACGCACTGTCTATCCAAATTTGTCATAATCAAAGCTGGATGGGAAATATTCCCACAGCATTGTATCAAATTGCAAAGACATTTCTCCACTGCAGTAGGATATGCTCAAATCCCAGCATGGGTATGTGTTTTACTGTAAAAGAAAAACTGAGCCTTAAAAAAAGAGCTTATCCTAGACAAGGAGCAGTGTGAGAGCTGATGTGCTCACTCAGAGCTCTTGTGTGCTGTGTCACAGCTCAGACCTCAGACTTTCAGCTTTAGGTGACTGTTCAAACTCAGCTTCTTGCAGTTTGAAGACAGAGGCCTGGGTGGTCAGAGGCACACCAGGGATGTGACCAAAATCCTCAGCTCTGTGAATATTTCCTGGAACAAACACAGCAGCCAAGAACTTTTGAAAGGGGATGTTTTCTGAAGGATGTCTTCTGAAGGATGAGGAGGAAAATGGTTGTTAAAATTTAATACAGTTACTGTAATACCAATGTTTTCTCCCACTATAATGGAAAAGCACTGACTTACAATTTGAGTTTCATGTCCAATATATTAGAGGAAGGAAATATAAGTACACTAATTTGATTTAGGGAAAGGGCATATCTTCTGCTACCATTTTATGTATC
>WEIU01020637.1:536522-565802 GCA_013389925.1 Aegithalos caudatus | reverse complement strand
CTTCCCCTTCTCTTCCCCTTCTTGTTTTTGTTCAAGGTTATGGTAATACCTATCCTGTGACACGGATTGGGAAGTATCTCTGTATGTTGTATGCTTTATTTGGGATCCCTCTGATGTTCTTGGTCCTGACAGACATGGGAGACATCCTTGCAACTGTCCTATCCAAATCTTACAATGAGTTCAGGAAACTACAGTCAAAAATTTTTGCCTCTAAACTCTGTTCTGGATCCACATGTAGCAAAAGGAATGAACTGAAGTCCAGGGCACAGTCTAAAATAGTCATCAATGAGCCCCTGACGATTATGGAAGTGCTGAGAAGTCAGTCAGGTATGAAACAGAGGCCGGTCAAATATCGCAACGTGGAGCTTTTTGAAATGTTAATTGCCAGGGAGAATGAAAACACACAGCCAGCAAGAAATAAAAGCATGGAGAGATGGAGTTCGTGTCCTGAACTTGCAAGGGAAAAGGCAGTGTCCAGAGTAATCGAGAATTTCGACAAAATAGGAAAAGAGTTAGAAAAATTAGATGTGCCCATTGTATTGATGGTGCTCGTTATCTTCGTGTACATCTCCTGTGCAGCTGCCATTCTTCCAAACTGGGAAAAAAATATGGATTTTCAGGAAGCCTTTTATTTCTGCTTTATCACTTTGACCACTATTGGATTTGGAGATACAAAACTGGAACATCCCAAGTTTTTCTTGTTTTTTTCCCTCTACATTATAATTGGCATGGAAATTGTCTTCATTGCTTTTAAGCTGGGCCAAGACCGCTTAATTGTTCTGTATAAAAAGGTGATTTCATTTTGTGCAGAGAAAAAAATGCCATCAAAGAAGATATATCCAAAATAAGAGCACTCATTTCTCCTTCACTTGTCAGCACTGGCCACTGCAATGAGATGAAATTGTTTCTGTGCATTTCTACCTTGGGCTGGCATGTGCCATATTTTAATCTGATTTCCTCTGAGAAAGGACTGTGAAATGGCTGAATGCCTCTGGAGGCACTTGGTGAAGGCATCTCCAGGGAGTACTTTCCAAAGGGGTCCCTTCTCCTAAATAATCAAAGATGCTGCATAATGAAGAAGCTGAAGGCTCTCCCTGCCAGTTCTCCCTGACATATTTTGCAAAGCTCTGACTTCCTGCAGCCTTTCTGTTCCCCCTTCCACTGCAAGCCAATTTAGGAATTTTGTTTTTTAGTACTTGTCCAAGCAAGGCCCAGACTTCCTAGAAGGTCCTGTCCTGCCACCTTTTCTGCAGTCAGGGCCAGCTTGGCTGTGTCTGTATGTCCTGAGCTGTGACACCTTGCTCTGCCATCTGCTCATCATCAGAGAGAGCTGGGGAGGAGAGGTCTGGACCCAGCTGCTGTGTATGGCAAACATCACACCTTGTACCAGCCAGGGAAACCTCCCATGGGAAGGAAGGACAACACATTTTTCCATCTCTGTCACCTGTCCAGAAGCCAGCCAGAGAGTTTCTTATCTGCTCAGGGCTGAAACCACTCCTCTTCCATCATGATCCATGGTGTCTGTACCCAGCCTGGGGTCAGTATGTGTCCCACAGTGTCCAGATATCGAGGTGCCCACAGCGAATTCTGCTCCTTGGTGGTGTCTGGGGGAGGCACAGAGCAAACCTGGAATGTTTGCAGCCCTGGGGTGATGCTCCATGCCTTTGCTGTTAAAGGAGGCACAGAGCAAACCTGGAACATTTGCAGCCCTGGGGTGATGCTCCATGCCTTTGCTGTTAAAGGAGCTTGTGGTGAACACCAGCCCCACAGGTCCCCACTCCTCACCCACATTTCACTCTGCACAAACCTCTGGGAGCTCCTTGACCCACCTAGAAGCCCACCTGTTTCACTGGGATGTAATTGTGGAGCACATCAGGAGGAGAATACCACTGTTTCTTCAAGATTTTGCTTGTATTATTGATAATTTGAATTGTCAATAATAGCTTTTCATTAAAACCAGTAATTTAGAATAAAAATATATAATTCATATAAAAGAAACCACTAACTTTGATTAACCACCTTTTAACTAGTAGATGATATGCATGCCCACTTAATGTGAACATCTCTAAATAATAAAAAATGCTTGATTATGACAGAATGTACCATATTCTCCATTAGCAAATTTACCAGTTGGAGCTGAGATTTTCAGAATATTTACATGCCATTTTATGTCTGTTGCACTCCATGTACCTGGAAATATGTATTCAGTCCTTATTAATAATTAGATGCAATTAAGCATTGATGATATGCAAGATATATAATGACTGATAGTAAATATAAAATGTTTTATAAGAATAAAAATAAAAAAACTACAGAAGCTGGAAGAAACTTCAGTTAACTCTGTCATGTTTGCTGTGATTTCAGCCTTACGTAGAAAATCCCTCCATTCATATCACTACTCTCATACTACTTAATTTTGTGTCTTCAGATTAAAGACCAGTGTAGAACTTTGGTACCATATCAAAATCCTCAGAAATCAATGGAAGGACTTACATGATGTCATGGGCTTTGGATCAGATAACTGCACTTCCTCAAGGCTTTCCTTGTGATATTCTACACCTGTCAGCATTTTTAATAACTGGTCTTTATGTAATTTCATTTGTTTCTGTCATATCCGTTTATAAAGAGCAGTTAATCCTGAATTTATGCCCTATATGTTTCTCATTGGCACAGTACCTTATATACCTTCCCATTTACTTTATGGATTTAGGGAATTTTTGCTGGATTTGCAATAGGGATTCTGCACCAAATCATTCTAGTTATGGCCAAGGGATGGCAGTAAACAGCTTTCTTTCCTATTGAACTTATCAGTTAAGGGGAATAAAAATTGATTTTGTAGAAGGGGAGGGAACAAATCACGTAACCATTACCCTGTATAAACCAATAATGCACCTGACTCTTGAATATTGTGCACAGCTCTGGTCCTTCACCTCCCAAAGGATATATAAATTTGGAAAAAAGTTAATAGCCCAGGGTAAATGATGAACAAAGATAGGGAACAACTTCCAAACAGGACATGTACAGTAGCTCTCTGGTCTGGAAAGAGGTGAGAGACTGGTAGAGAGATGTGTAAAATTACCAGGGCTCAGAGAAGGGAAACAAGAAATGATGGAATGATTTTCTAATATCTCTCACTATAAGAGTTTGGGCTGACAAATGAATCCCACATGTGCCAGGCTTAAGAAAAGAAACAGAAAGAAGAGAAAATGGTCCTTCACATAACATATAATTAAGCCGTAGATACTCCTTGTCATGGGAAGATTTGGCAATTAAAAGTTCCCATTAGATCAATGAGGGGTGGGACAAAACCATGAAAGAAAAACTTCAAAAACAATTAAATCCAAAGATAACAATTCTGGCTCAGTAATCACTGAGTCCTAAACCAGAGATGAGGAGAAACCTCTCTACAGATTCTGCTGTCTTTGTTTTCTCTCTTTGCAACCTGCTATCTCTCAGAGACAGAAAATATTCTGTCCATCCTCTTCTGGCCTGACTTCGATGCCTGTAATGCATAGAAACATATTGCTAGAGAGCTAAAAGTACCACTCAGCAAATCTAATGCCTGATTAGATATTTAGTTTCACATTTGTGTGCCAGGTAGACAAACTAGTCCAGTCTGATTGAGCAAAACATATCACTAAAATTTTTGATTTAGGCAACACAACACAACCAGTCTGCAGTGAAAGTAACGTGGTCATTTGGCTTGTGTCATGAAGCTAAAGGAGGGTGGAGAGCTGGACACCCATTGCATTGTCAGGTATAAAAAGGTATTTATGTCTTCTGTTCAGGTGCACTGAAACAGGGATCCTACACAAATATCTGGGCCTGATTCTCTCACTCAGAGTTAGAAGCCAGTTTCCAGGTGGCAGAGCAGTGTGCAGCAGCCTTGGACTGACAGTGACAGCAGCAGCTCACACTTCAGAGAAGGAAATGAATGTAAATACAGTAAATATTGTCAGAGAGCTAATGAAAGTGAAACAAAGTAGTGAGTAATGGCTCATTTAGTGCATAAATATTTATGATTTGACTGTTCATATCATGGACTAAATCCGGGAAGAATTCACTTCTGCCCACAGAAGTTTTTATTCAACAAAACTGACATGGAGATCAGCTTTGTTTGCTTCAAAGCAGTACAAAATATTGCTTTTCATAAATTTTCCCCATCACAATCTGCATGAGTTGGTGGATTAGATGTGAAGGGCTTCACTGAAGGACTCTTCTATCAGGGAAGACGTGACTGATGGGGAAAGAGTTGCTTGATGTGCAACCCACAGCGGATATGAGTTATTACAGCCCCAGCTGGAGAGCTTTGCAGATCAAATGCACTTGGTGCTGAAGGATGCTGGATCAATCACCCTTGATTGGGCCAAGATGGCAGCTGTCACGAGCACTTAGGAGCAGAGGGCAGGGTATTCCTGGTGTGGGAATCACAGGGGAACCCTGGAGAAATGAGTGGAAGGAGCAGAAAATAATCTTTGGGTAGACGGGTTCGAGGGAGAAAATGACAGCAGCAGTGGAGGAAAAAGCCATTGACATAAATATGGTGAAGAGATGCTTGAGACTGAAAATACAGTGGGAAGTAGTTCCTCTGGCTTGGGAAGGTTTGTGCAGCCAGCTTGGTTGGAGAGCCCTTCTTAAACCAACACAGTGCTCAGGGATGATGGGCTCCAGCACAGGCCTCACCACCAGCAGGGCAGAAAGTCTGTGCAAGGAATCCTCCTGAGATGTAAAACAGTGTCAGAAAGAAGATACAGGGTCTGGACTGAAAAGCCATTAATGAAGGCACCAGAAACATTCCTCTTATCCTCTACTTTGTCATTCAAAGTATGACATTTTGTTCATGCTCATCTTTTGCATGAGCAGTAGGTCTGAGCACTCAGGAAATTCTTAATGGGATGTAGGTCTTGTCATCTGTGTGCCAGTACCTCAGATGTAGTCCAGATTTCAGTGGGCTCAATGTTAATAACATCTGATAACACTTTGATGGCTTTTATGCTTTTTCAACTTGTTCCAGGTGGAGATGCACCCACATCATAAAAACACTGCCATATAATGAATGCTAATTGCATGTGTGGTGGCAGGCTCAGCAGAGGCAAAGGCTGGGACTCCAGCTGGGAGCAGTCCCTGCAGTCCTATTTGCTCCCAGGTTCCCAGCATACCTTGTGATCCTGATTTCCAGACCACAGGGAGCATAAAATGAAGCATGTGTAGCTATTGAATGCACTGTGAGTGTTTTGTCAACCCAGAAGGATGGGTCTTGTCATTTCACCTGGCTTTCATAAATGAAACACTTTTTGAAAATTTATTACTCTTATATATAAGTAACAACAATATTTTTTAAAAATTGCTATTATTACTATCACTAAGCAACTCCACAGGCTGTATTCAGCATGTTCTGCCAGGACATTTTAGGACCAACTTTAAGTATTTAGCTGAGCTATCTTTCCATTTCTTCCTCACCTTATGCACCACTTATAAGGTAGAAAAATATATTTGTCAAGACATCTGACACAGAAGCCTACGTTTACACACAGAGCAAGGGAGATCAGGTTGCTCAGGATTAATTTCAATTCTCTCTGTTAATGTACACAGGCAGAGATAGTGTCAGAAATACAAGGAGTTTTCTCCATCACTCATACAGCAAGTCATAGCTATGTGAAGACAGCAGATCTCTCATATATAAAGCCAATATTTTTAGGATAGCAGTCTGAGGTCTAAGTGCAAACCTTCATGAGCAATGAAGTCCATGAATGTATTTCTTCTACGTGCCAATAACTGATTGTCTGCACGTGGTTTTCATTAGAGAGTTTTAGGAAGTGCTTGAACAAATGTTAGTTGGCTTGTGTGCTTATGGGTTTGCATGGGAATCTGAGGTTTTTTGTTCTTTTGTTGTTTTCTTTTTCTTTGAGTTAAAAATTCAGTCTCTGAGTAGATAAAATGCAGTTCTTTTGAGGTTAGTTCAGGCTTTTTCAAACTGATGAAGCTCTCAGTGTCTGGCCAGAC
This sequence comes from Aegithalos caudatus, assembly GCA_013389925.1. Lineage (NCBI taxonomy): Eukaryota > Metazoa > Chordata > Aves > Passeriformes > Aegithalidae > Aegithalos > Aegithalos caudatus. Next base: position 559,799 of record WEIU01020637.1, on the reverse strand, counting down.
AGAATCCTTCCAACACTGATCTTGTGCATAAAACTTTGTCTGTGCATTTTCAGGATGCACCGAAGTCCAGAGTAAATGGAAAGCAATGGGCAAGAAGGGAAAGTAAAGCAAAGCAAGAAGAAAAGAGTAGAAATTTGACAGTGAAAAATGAATTTCCATGTTAAGCATCTACTGATGAGAAATCAGGGTTATGATGCTGTCTAACTACATTGATTCATTACATTATCTGCATCCACAAACTCCTGTGTGAACAGGAAAACCGAGTGAGAGAACACCACAAAACCAGCATATAAAATTGCCAACGTACTTGATGTGCTGCTGGAAGAGAGTTCCTTGATCTGCTGTGCACTGCAGGCTGTCACTGTGCTCTCTGAGCTGTGCCCTGTGGGCAGAGCCACCTCTTTGCTGCCTTTTGTCACACGTGGCAAAAAGATTTGAGAAACAGCAGCAGAGCTGGAGGCTGGGGTTCTGACTGTGGGTAGAAGACATTCACTTTCTAATATTTTCCCCACTTCATACTCTTCCTGTGGAAAGTAATAGAAGATGTTGCTGCTAAAGGAATTTGGGAGTTTGGGGAATTCAGCTATGTATTAAACCTGCTCACCAGCTTGATAATGCACAGGATTTTAGGCTGTTTTTCTCTCACCAGATCACTCTCTCAGGAGAGCACTGACCATCCAGATTTCACTGATGCTTAATGGATGGTGTTCCAAATACACTTGCCAGCCAAAAGCTGCAAGTGTTTTCAAAGCAAATCTGAGTGTAGGGTGGTATTTTTGGCTGAACCACAAAATGCTGATGGTGAAGGGAGGGCTTTTGGAAAAACTTGAACAATTCCACCTTTGAATGACTCTGTGAGATGAGCCATTCATATCAGTAAGAAGGCAAGGACCTGAAAGATAAAGCTCTGAGATCCTGCCATGCTGTCACTGCAGCTTTTCACACAGAGACATCTCAGGTGGCACTGCTGATGAAAGAGGACTGGCTTTCTCCAAGGCTCATCCCAAGCTTTTCCATATCTCCAGGAGAACACCAAACAATGCTATGACCTACTTCAGACAAAGCAATATGCAGCATTCTTGATTAAAAAGAAATGTTTCTTAAACAGCTTAAATAGCTTTATAATAAGAGCCTTGTACTTCCTGGGAAGAGGAAATAAGAGAGCAAATGGAGGCTCATGAATTTTCCTTGGAGTTTAGAGCAGGACATAATTTGCTGCACTAAGAAGTCTGATTTTCTGAATGGGTCTGTAAATAGTGAATGCTTGGACTAACATTTGACAGCCAACAGCTCCTCTTTTCTATCTCCCCTGCAAGAAAAGTTACACTGCCAAATGGTTTTTACAGCAATTTTCTCTGCCAAGGAAATGAAGGCATTTTGTGCTCAAAGAGATTAAGGACTGGCATGGGTACATGTGTTTGCCTTCTAAAAAACACTTATAAATTCTATTTAAGAAGAAGCAGGCTGAATTCTGATCTCGATATCCACGACAAAGCTCACAGTGCTTTAGAAAAATCAGGTTTGGAGAGAAATGACAAATAAGATATGTTGTGCCATTAATCACTTTGATTCTGGTTTTAGAAGAGCCATTTCATGCCAAAACTGTCCTCACATAGAAAGGGTTTTTCCTACAAAAAATGGCCAAAATTACTGCTTACTTGTCTTTTTTTTTTTTTTTTTTTTTTTTTTTTTTTTTTTTTTTTTTTTTTCTTTTGAAAGGGCTAGATATTTTTCCAGGTCAGCAGCACAAAATTAGGACATGGTTACAGACTGTGGAAAAGGGAATCTCTAAATAAATCCAGATTTTTCTTGGTCAAAGTCAGACATACATTAGGGTGTGTCTTATACTTTCATTAATCAGCCGTGTGGTTATTAGTTTTTGTTTGTTTTTTTTTTTGTGTGTGTGTGTGGCTATGTTTGCCATTGTCACTGGCTTTGAACACAGCTCCCTGTGTCAGAGCTCCCATCAATGGCCCAGCAGCTCCCTGGATCCCCAGGGAGGGCCTGAGAAGTGTGATGTTCCCTGGGACAAAAGGCTCACCCTACCATGGGTCAGAGATTTACTTCTTCCATGGAGGCGTGTTAGTGTATTTATTCCCTCTCTTGGCCTTGTTTTCCATTAAAAAGGAAGCAGCAACATCAATAATAATAGCACTATAAACACAGCAACTTAGGTAGTCATTAAACTCAGTCTCCAGGTGACTTTAAAATAGATTTTAGGGACGATGTTCCAATAAACGCTTTGACTTGAGCTAAATTGAAGTCCAGTGTTTTGAGAGCCAGGTATTTTATTTGTTCAATTATAAGCCTTGTACTGATGGGAATGGGAAACAATGCTAGAAATTGTTCTCAGTGTTTCTAGTGTTTGGAAAAAGGTGTCTTAAAAAACCATTAGGGAATCTGTTCCTGTAAAATTCTCCAGCCTACCACTTCACACAGAAGGATTTGAAGTGGCTGGCTCTGGCAAATGCTGCTTTGATCTAAAAATCTCACCTGCTTTTTAATCTGAATAGCATCACCATGGGGCTATATAACCTTTCAGAGCAGCTCAATTATAAATAAGGAGGCCAAAAGATTTGGTCCCTGGCTCTGATTACACTTCCAGCAGTTTCAGAGGGAAGCAGCTCTGTCAAAGTCAGAAAAAAATAATGGAATTATAAACCCAACATGGGATTGGGGTCTCAAATTCTGTTAATAATTATTATGTCTGGAGTTTATTGTTTTTATTATGGCAGCTCCTTGGAGCATCTTAGATAAGGACTGTAAATCCCCATTTATCTGAGAGTTCTAGCTGCATGCCTGCTGCAGAGTGCATCTCTGTAACTCAAGCAGCCCTTATCATTTCCTGCCTGCCCTGGCTGAGCAAGAAAGAGAAACTCCTCATGGCACGTGCACAAATATGTGTCACTGGGTGATTGAGTAGATCTGGGAAGCAGCTGCAGTGTATTTCAAAAAAGAAGAAACTCAGTGAAATAGGAGCTGTGAATGCAGAAGCCTCCTGCACCACCATGAAATTCCATGACACAGGAAATGTCTGCATTGCCCATCTGTCCTGCTCCAGCTGTGCCACTTCACCCCACAGCTGTGGTCCAGCTCTGGACACTTGGCCTGGCCAATCAATCAATCAATCAATCAATCCATCAGTGATTGCCTGACCAATGCATTGGCTTTGGGTGTTAGTATTTATAAATGTCTTTACTGATCTCTACATTAATCTCCTGGTTAACTCTGAATACTGAGGAAAGCACGAGTTTGTCAGCCTTCAGACATTAATTTAGTTCTCATGATGATGGATAGCTCTCATTCAAGGTGCTTGAAGGTGCCTGGAAATCTGGAAGGAAGAGTGGTGTAATCCAGCACAGCAACAATTTGACAAGCACAGATCGAAGAAATCAGTTTTCCCCTCTCTAGAGTTGGGAAAGAAAAATGGGACAGCAAAAGAAAGAACAGCAAAAGAACAAGGCAACAATAAACCTGCAAAATTTCAAATTATCATCACATTTTATGAGAATGGACTAGAAGGCACATGTGTCAGAGAAGTACTTACATAGGAATGTTTATAGTCATATTATTATATTGCCCAGATTAAGTGATTTATAGTAAAAGAACCTGTAGTCTGGGTTCCATAAGCATCACTTGTTCACAGGCAAGAGTTGCCTTAGAACCAAACTGAAACTGGTGGAAAGAAGAGATCAGTCAGAAAAACAACCACACTTGAATGCTGGTTATTGTTGAGAAGAGCCTGAGACACATTAGTGTGTCCCCTTGCAGGAGATATTTCAATTCAGAGCCTTCCTGGCTCACTCCCTGAAATATTTGTCAAAATTTTACAGAAAGATGCTTAGCTGGAAGAGAGCTTTGTAGCAAGAAGGGCTTGAAACAACATGATTTACTGAAAAAGAAAGAAAATCAAAGCAAAGCCGATTATAACGTCTGAGAGAGAGCAGGGCGATGCACAAGTGGTCTGATCGGTTATAGCTGTCAAACCTGGGAGGGAGATGAACTCCTGGGTATAGGACAGCCCTCCATTTCTGCAGGCCTCTGTGGATATCTGGAGACAGCAAAGCAAGGTACATCCTTTCATTCCTTTAGCTCTACAGAGAGGTCTCTGGGTCCCTGCAGCCTGGAGAATTCACCCCTGCTGCTTCCTGCAAGATTAACACAGGGAGAACCTCTCTGGGCTATTTGCCTTTATACATTTACTTTTTAGTCCCACAGAACACATTGAGTGAAGGGAAGTTAGATTTGTATTTACAAGAGGAAAACAATATGCAGAAAAAATTGTCTGTTGAGCTCACATTCTCTTAAAGTCCCAGAGCCTTTTAAACCAAATAGGCTCCTGTTGGCTTTGCAAGGTGTAGGGCACTCTTCAGGAGGACCCTAAAAACAAACACTTTATGGCAAACAGCAAGTGCTGAAATTCCTAGAAAGTCTTTCCAAGTCATGGTGTACTTCTGTTCAAACATGACTCAAAGGCTATTCTGAGTGAAGGATGTAATTTACAAAGAATTCTGTCCAGGTGGTTTAGCAGGTCATGTGTTTCCTAGTGGATGTGTTCTGCTTTCTGTGTAAATTATGCTGTCTTGAGGAATGAATCAGTTGTATTTGAAGAAGTCTTTAGGCACCCATTGAACATAACCTGGAACTTCACTTCAAAGCCAAGTGCCTCTCTCTTCCTGGAGGTTTTCCATCCTCTGGCATGACCATGGATCTCCATGGTGAGAGAACAAGGTGCTGTTTGCTTAGCTCAGGTAAATTCCCACACTCAGATTGGCTGACAACAACTGCAAAACTCATTTTCTTCAATGGAATTAAATCCTTTAACGTGACTCTATCCCTGAATAATGCAGCTCCTGTCATTCCAGTTGTACTTCTCAAGTCTTTGGAGATGCCTTTCTTTCCATTCACTCAATTAGAGTGATGAGGGATTCTCTCTGGAGCTTTTCTTTCACAGCTCTACTTCTCTCAGGAGGAAAGCAAAACTGTTCTTAAGCAACTGCAAAAGGAAGGATGTGTGATAATGATCACAGTCTGACCTCCATAACATCGATCTTGGAAGGGAGATTGGACAGATGCCTTCTTTTGTATTGTTGTGGTAGAATTTTCTTGCTTATTTTATTTCTTAAGGATTTTGCTTTATGTGTGTGTGTGTGTGTTTTGAATGATGTTGATGGTAAATAAAATCCGTTTGTGGGGGGAAAGAACCGATTAAGAGAAAATTCTCCTTTTATTCCTCGAAGTAAATTTGCTTTTCGCATTTCCCCTGTTTGCTTAGAGTTACCCGAAACTGCAAACGCCCCATCTGTATTTTTATTATTCAGGCTTGCTGGGGGTGTGTGCTGGGAATAGCAAATCCCTTTGGCCGGGTTCCCTGGAGCCACTAGATGGTGCCAGCAGACCTGGTTCCTGCGGGAGATCCAGGACCAGCAGATGGCACGGCGGGGATGGAGCCCGAGCTTCCCGTTTGTTCCTCAGCGTTCGCCTGCCCTGGCAACCGGAGAACGCCTTGGAAAATTCTCTGCACCATTAGGGACAGTGGGATTGTTAGTGGGGGGCTTTAAAAGGAAGAGTGTGTGATTGAAGTTTAGGAAGGAAGGAATAACAAAATGCTTCACACAGAAGGCTCAATCTGTCAGTGGTTTTAAAGCAAAAAGGGGCCACAAAGACCATTAGATGTGATGCCTTACATTTATCATCTCAGGGAGAGCATAGATCTTAAGATGCTCCTTGATCAGTTCTTATTTTAAGATTCCTTTTAATCAAAAAATATGTAGGAAGTACTGAAAAATCCCAGATTTCTTAATCATGGCCATAGGAATGGGCAAACTGAGGCACAGAAACTGCCCAGTGGTGCTGCTCCCCTGCCTTCCCCAATGCCTCCTCTGCTCTCAGGAGGTGAAAAGGAATTTCCTGCAGTGGAACCTGGAGGTCACTGCCCAAAGCAGGGACAGAGGAGGTGACAAAGTGCCAGTCCCTAAGCCAGGCTCATCCAAACCCACGTGGGAGGCAGGCAGTGAAAACTGAGGCCTTTGCAATCCTTGTTTATGTGCAAGGAGGGGCCAAGAAGGATAAAACCACTGCCCACACTGCTCTGCATGCCAGTGGGGAAAACACTGGCCGGGGGAAAGAGAAACTGATCTAGAACAGGGCATTTCATGCTCTGGTTTTTGTTTTGCATCAATTTGGAAAATGACCTAAAGCAAATTACAGCCTCCTTTGGCTTTATTTCCCTCATCCATTGAAGTGTGGTAATGATACCTTTGAGGACTGTGGCAAAGCCTAATATGCTGTTTGCTCACCATAGGATAAAAGATTTGATTAATACCAGAGGAGGAGCTAGATTCTAATTCTTTGTTCCCATAATTGATCTCTACAGGCCTTTCTAGCATTGGAAAAATGAACATCTGAGACAGAAAGACTTATTTTGAAGTTTATTGTCTTGTACTGACAAAAAAATCACTGGACACGCACATAAAATCTTAAAAGTCAAACCAAATCACCATCCATCATACTCCAATTAAAATAATGGTCAAAACAAGCCCTAACACAGCTAGAACATTGCTGACTTCAGAGTGTGTTGGAAGACAGGGGAGGTCTTTAAAGTCATTTCACCAAGCACACCCCATGTACAACTGGAGCTTTGAGATGGGTAATCACTTCAGGAGGGAACTGGGAAGGTGTTTGTTACCATTTCGGGGTTAGGAACAGAGAAAGAAAATGGAGTTGGTTGAAGAATGCCCTGAATACTCAGGTTTTCTTTTCAGGCAGATCAATTCTCCCTGCATTTCCCACTATGTCCATGAAAATAACCAGCAAGGAGGATGCTTTCACAACCACTCTGTAAAGCTGGTGTCACCACTGAGCAGTGCCAGGAGTTGGACTTGGTGATCCTTTTGAGTCCTTCCCAACCAAGGTTATTCTAATCTATGAATGCTAACCCCCACAATGCATTCTGGATGTGAAATTCATGTCTCCACTCAGATTCCATGCTGAAAAACCATCCCTGAGATATCCCCCTCAAGGCACACAGTGCCTTTTCTCCTGCTTTGGAGCTCTGGTCTTTGTTGGAAGCCTCCAAACATCATTTTTGCTTCCTGAGTTATCTCTGAAGCAAACTCTGCCATTTCCATCCCACTGAAAGCTGTGATTTTTCCTATTCTGCAGCCAGTCAATATTTGAATTGGCAGGAAGATGGGGTGTTTCAAAGGACAGATAATCTTCTATTTGTTCTCTTCCATCCTTGCTTATACTCGGCCCAGACTTCTACTTAAATGTCTCCAGTTTCTTTTATTATTGTTATTTTCAATGGAATTTAAGTTCCAATGGTAGAGGCCACGGGACTTGAATCATTTGAGCCCACAGTCGTGGTGGCATGGCTGATTATAACTGCAGGAGGCAGATCTGATGTAAACACACAAAATGTCAGCTCCTGCACCCATCCCAGAATAACACCGACCTTGCCACCCTCCAAATGCTGCTCCTGGAGCTGAACTTCCCCTGCCCTGAATGCAGGAGGAAATACAAGGCACAGGGAAGGAGAATGGCTGCCAGCAATGGCCAGCAGTGCATCGGGGATCACCGGTGAAGCTGTGAAGGAAAAGGAGATTTTAACCACTGGTGACATCCTCCTAAGTGTCATTCCCGGGCCATGGAGGGGACCGTGTCACCTTGGGGTACCTTCCTGAGAGGAGGAGGGAGGATGGCAGCAGATCCCTGCTCTGTGCTGGCCCTTTTGCTCTCCCCCTTGGCTGTCCCCTTTTGCTGCCCCCTTTTGCTTCCCCCTTTCCTGCCCTCTTTTGCTGTTCCCTTTCCTGTCCCCTTTTGCTGCCCCCTTTTGCTTCCCCCTTTCCTGCCCCCTTTTGCTGTTCCCTTTCCTGTTCCCTTTCCTGTCCCCTTTTGCTGTCCCCTTTTGCTGTCCCCTTTCCTGTTCCCTTTCTTGTCCCCATTCCTGTCCCCTTCTGCTGTCCCCTTCCCTGTCCCCTTTGCTGCNTTCCTGTCCCCTTTCTTGTTCCCTTTCCTGTCCCCTTTTGCTGTCCCCTTTCCTGTCCCCTGTTGCTGTCCCCTTTGCTGCCCCCTTTCCTGTCCCCATTCCTGTCCCCTTCTGCTGTCCCCTTCCCTGTCCCCTTCCCTGTCCCCTTTGCTGCCCCCTTTCCTGTCCCCATTCCTGTCCCCTTTTCTGTCCCCATTCCTGTCCCCTTTCCTGTCCCCATTCCTGTCCCCTTTCCTGTCCCCTTTGCTGTTCCTTTTCCTGTCCCCTTTCCTGTCCCCATTGCTGTCCCCTTTTCTGTCCCCATTCCTGTCCCCTTTCCTGTCCCCATTCCTGTCCCCCAGTGCTGCACCTTGCCGGGGTTTCTCCGTGTTTGCTTTCTCAGGAGCAGACAGGGCAGGGGCTGAGCATGCAGAGCAAACCCAGCAGCCACCGTGCCCTCCCCTGTTGTCCCTGCCTGCCCAGCTCCCCCCGCCTCCTCCAGGGCAATTCCCACATCAGCTGGGACAGAAATCCGGGCAGAAATCACAGTTTCATGGAGCAGCAGGGATTTACAGTGAAGGCTTCTGAGAGGGACCGGGGCAGCATCAGCACTGAGCCCCTTGGGCTGCTCTGCACATCCAAATTGCACAGAGGGCTAAAAGCTGACCCAAATCCATCTTCAATACACAGATTTATTACTCTGGGCTTTGTTAATGTCCTCATTTACGTCTGTGCAAGCCGTGGCTGTGACTCCGTGACTTGGGGCTGCGGCAGTGGTTATTGTCAGATAAGAGCACGGCAGAACAGAAGCTCTGCTCTCTCACGGAGGGACAGGGACCGTACGTGCACTGAAAATGAGCCCAAGCGTTCATTTTGCTATCTGCCCAATGAATGTTGCTTCTCTTATTAGAAAACACTGTCTGGAAAGCGGTAACAAAAGACTCAAGGGTTATATCAGAGCCAGCAAATTATTTTGGGGAGTACTCGGTAACATTTCTCAATTAATCTTTTGGGGAAAAACAATTTTTTTTAAAAAAGCAAGGTTTGTTTCATAGTTACCTTTCAAACACCTATCACAAAAGCAGTGTGCTTTAAATAACATCATAAATCCATAGGCAGTTCTTGGCAAGGCTTACAGGACCCAGAAAGAAAATGCTAATATTTAAAAGATGTCTTTGTTGCAGTTTAATGATCTTTGCTATACATTTCAGACCCTGTTGATTTCTGACTCTGCAAGTTGTGTATATCAAACTGACAAATAGAAACAGAAGCATGTTATCTGTGCAATCAAATAGGCTAAACCACACACAAAAGAGTTTCTAATATTATCAGCCTTTTACACTGAATAGGTTATTGTCTCACAAAGAAATTCAGCTGAATAACAATGTTTGATAAACACCAAGAAGGAGTGTTCTGCTTGTGCAATATCCACAAGGAGAAGTTCCAGCTACAGGATATTGTTCTGCTTTTGTAAACATTTAATTCTCAGTGCTGCTGAATGGTTGATGGAAATGCAGTTTAGACTTAAGTGGTCATGCTCTGGGAGCAGGGTGACAAAGTGCTCAGCTCAGGGCTGTCTGATAGGGGGTGTTGCAAGGAGTATTGATGAACTCCTCTTGGTGTGTTGGTTCTGCTATGGAGGGAGCCTGGAGCCCCAGCCCAGGACTGGAATTCCTTTCTGTTATGCACTGTATTAATAAATAAAGTAAATAAGTAAAGTAAATAATGTAAAGGCAATGCCTGCCCTGGGTAACATCTGATTACTGCAAACAGCAGAGGGAAAGCTGATTGCAGGAATACAAGGAAGTGGCACTGACTAAGGTCAGTCAGGCAGCAATTTCTGTGTGCCACCTGTGCCAAGATTTTTGTACTCATGGGCTGAGGGAGGACCACAGAGTTTCTTAAATTCTTCTTTGGAGAGCGTTTTTGGTGCCAAGAACAGCAGAAGAGGAAGGACAATATATTTATTAAAAACATAACAGAGTCTGAGCATCACCAGCAGAGTCTCCTGGAGCTGGCACAGAGGTGCCCAAGGGCACTCCCTGAGCCAGGCTCTGTTATTTAAAGCAGCCTGGTTACTCTGGTATTCATGGACACAGGCACTGCACTTTCCAGCAGGTGCAGTAAATGCAATTAGTTGCTATGGATATCAATCCTGCCTTTAGAGTCTAACTTTGAAGTTGGTTTGGGTTATCTGAAAAACAAAGATGTAGCACGATGCTTTGCCTTCTCTAAGGTTGCAAATTATTTCTTTTATCCTTGAATTTTCCTTTTATTGCTTTGCTTTCTCTCTTTTATTTATTCTTATGAAGAGACAGTCTGTGCAAATATTGGGATTTGAAAATAGAAGCAATGGAGGCAGCCTATTGAAAACTCCTTTCATGTAGATGCAGGTTCTAGCAGAGCTAAATTAGAGGTAATTTTTTTTTGCAAAGAAGTGGGAGTACCTGATTATTTTTGACAAAGAGAAATCACATGGAACAAAAAGCATTGTATTTAATTGTAAGTGAAATTCTAGAGATGTTCAAGATACAATTGGATTTAAACTGAGACTGAGAACAGCCCAGAATGTAGATGTCTAGCTCATAATAAACCCAGTGGCTATTTAGAAATATCTAGATTTTAATTTTGAATTTCCAGAACTCCTGAAGATTACAGGAGCTTGATTCTCAGACCCTTGCTTTGGGTTGCCTGTATCTTACAGTACGAGGGGTCTGCTACTATATACTTACATGACAATCTAGGAAAAAACAGTGGCAAGATTTTACATTTTAAAAATCATTATTTAATTTAGGAAATTAGGAGTATTTATTTCAGGAAATAAATCAGTTACAGATATGCAATGTTGTAAAACTCTGTTGAAATGCTGAAATGTTCTGTTAATATTTTGGTGCTTCATATTCCTTATCAGAAACTTTTCCTTATGGTGATTGTTCACAGTGTAAAATTTCAAATACATTCTTCACTTCCCCTGAAAAAGGATTTTTAATCAGAAATCAGGGAAAGTTATTGGGAAACACATCATTACACAGAACTGACACCTTCATCACTTCTTCACCTTCTTTACTGCAGGCGATCTAGAGAGTTAATTATAATTATAATTACAGTTATGGATATAATTTGCAGCTTTCAATGGATATATCTTACCTGGATTCCTCATGGAAATGGTACAGAAAAAGAAGGAAAAAAATTAATGAAGATAAGCTCTCCTGTTAAAATCCAGAGCCTTTTTCCCATGTCAGGGCTTTAAATAATGAACCAAATCAGACAAGATATTCATCTTTAGTACAAGTCAGTGTGATGCTCAGTCTATTTCCCTTTCAGTCCAGAATATGTGGTCAAAATGGGATTTCTGCTTTAAATCTGTATGTAAGTCTTGTGTGGAACATCTGTAGTGCCTGGATTTCATCCCACTAGCTGCAGTCATTTCTGAAAATGCAAAACCCCCTTTCTTTATGTAAAAATTTCCTTTAATAAAAAAAATTGTAGCCTGTAAACCTGTGATGGTTTATCATTCATAAAGCCATTCTTGTCCATAATATCTCACATATAATGGGAGCCCCTAGAAGCTAAAAATCAAGAAACTGTGCAAATATTCACCAGCACAGAATCATAAAACACAGTAAAGGAGCTGAAAGTTGAAGGGAAGAAGCTATGAACGTGGTTCTCCCTTAATTTAGCTGAATGAAGCAAACAGACCTTTAGAAAATGAAAATGAAAAAAATCAGATAATGAATAACAATAAAGGCTCATTAAAACTTAGACGTGCACCCCTCAAATATAATTACCTTTAATACGATTTCATCAAATGTCACTGGAGGAGCTGGAAACTCATAATGATGAAACACTTTTCACCCTACAGTGAGGAGGTCTCATCAGGCTTTATAAATATTGACAGTGACTGACTCTTCCTGCAGGGAGAATCTGGTGGCTGGGAAATGTGGATGTTTGATGTGACAGAGAGCACAGGCAGCGTCACAGAGGTCAAGCCCCTCTGGCCCCACTCAGCCCCAACACCTGCAGGAGGTCACCTCCACTCAAATCTCACATGTAGGATGCTAAACATCTGTCAGATCTGAGTATCTGACCATGGGACATTGTTTAAACTTCACAAGGATTTAACTAACCTGCTCTGGATCAAAACATTGGTTGTGATTGAGCTGCAAAAGCAGAGGAGCTAGGAGGATTTAGGGCTGTGGAAAGGCTGTCCCCTAAATATTTCGTGTGTGATTGGCTTGGTTTACATAGGAAAATGGAAAGAAAAATGGTATAAAACTATATAGGTTTAAAAAAGTTATATAAAGCCATAATTGTATGACAAAGAAGATGCTCCATTTTACAGAACCTTGATTTTACGTAAGTTCCCATTTCAGGAAGGAAAAAATGTTATATAGTGAAAATTTAACACCACTGATGTCACACATAGAGGAATCCCTTCATTCTCTTTGCAGAAATCCTGCTCAAGGGCTGGTCCCTGGATAAAGATGGAAAGTTTGACAGACTACTGAAGGTTTTTAAATGCAGTGCTCAACAGATCACATTTTTTGATTTAATGGCTTCTGTGGTCTTATCCATTGCATTGCATTCTGCTATATTAAAGAAAAAAAATCTCTTGTTGCCAAACTAAGCCCTTTTGATGCTTTCAGGGAAAGCTCTGGCTTCAGCTTAGTTTTCACAGTTAATGGCTTCTCAGTTTGAACAAATACATCTTTTGATTCAGCACTGGCTCCTTTATTTGCAGTTCACTTTTCAACACCAAAGTCCTGGATCGCTCCCTCCCAACCCTGTGAGGAAGATTGGTGCTGACCAGGGGCTCTCAGTGAGTGAGTGGAGCCTCACCTGAGAGCTGCTCCAAGCTCCCATCTCCAGAGGGCCCTTGCTGGTCTCTTTTTTCTCTCTGTGTGAAGGCTGATGGCATTTTGCTCCTTGAGACCACACACTTCACACCTACACCCCTCCCTTTCCACAATCCAAACACAATCAGTCGAGATTCCTTGCCATTGTGTCTGTTAATTCCTGGTTTTTAACCATCTGACACCGGGCCAACTTTGCTCCTCTGTTGCATTACTTGGATAAAATGGCAAAAATAAAGGCATAGTAGGTGTACAGAGGTATTCTATTGAGCTGTTTTCCCCTGGAAGATCCATGGAAATCCTCTAGCCCAGGTACTATTGAGGTCACATCTAGCACTCCTGTGGCTCTGAGGAGCTGTCACTGTCAGCAGGCTTAACACACCAGGAAAGTTTTGAGCCCTATTTGCCAGAACTTTCTTCACTGCTTGGAGCCTCCTGGCTCATATTTGCTTCCTCTTTTTCTGAATGCATTTAACACAGCTTCATGCTCTTACTCATTGTGTTCCTTTGGAAAATGTTCAAAAATGAAAAGCTCAGTCAAATATGCTGAAATATAAGTGTCCAGTTGCAATGCATACATTATATAGGGTTTGGTTTTTTTTAAGTAGGACTGAAAACAAAACTGCAGAACTTGATTTATTAATATATTGTATTCACACCTACATTTGAATTCATGTGTTTATACATCAGTGTGACATTACATGTCCATGCTCATGCACCCCTGCACATACTACATAAATTTATCTATCACATTAAGACTACACAAGACTTACAAAAGCTTGAAACAGTGACAGAAAACAGGAGGGAGCACAGCCTGTTTTGATGGCTTCTGACAATAAATAGTAACCTTTATTTTTCACTTATATAGCACAGGCCATACATCTATGGGCATGCACTGTTACAGCTAATGGAAATATACCCATTAACAGCATCAACTTATTCTCCTTTTATTTCAGGGTTCTACAAAGCAAAATAAAATATGAAATAAAGCAGGCTTTATGCTAAGGGAAATGTAATTTGGAATTTGAATGCATTGATCAGGAAAGAATAATTTGCCTGTGGTTTTGGGGTCATTAGTGTGGGGATAGTAGTGTAGTCCAGCAGAGTCTAAGCTTAGCAGTGATATTTCTCGTAGAACATGAAGCTAATTAATCCCTCTGAAAATTCATTCTCAATCCCTCATGGATTTCTTTCTGAAAAACCTCAGAAAGTCAATAGAGAAGTTCCTCTTAATGCTGTGCATCTCTAGTTTACTGTTTTCCAGTGAGGCATGAGGCCTAGTGTGGCAGTCCTGAAGGTTGTTCACAGTTGTTACACTTATAAATACACACACTTTTCTGGGTTTTAGTATTGCAGCCATTAATAAGGAATAAAAAAAGGAGGAGTGGGGGGTTGTCCTGCTTTGATCTTCTTTTGCTAAAGCCAATGCTGAAGAAGAGAGGGTTTGTAAGAACCCCAGGATTTGTGCCTTCAGGCTGCAGGCATCACAAGCACATGAACACTGGTGATAAATACACCACGGATTTAAGTGGATCCTCAGGGAAATCAACAGCTCTACTCACAAAAAAAAGGCAAATGGTTGTACACCAGAGTCCTGTTTTCTGCTGTTTCCTTCACTTATGATTCTCCCCTTCTCCTGTTTTCATTCCATCCTGCCCTGCTTCCCATGCCCATCGCTTACTTCTGCCACCTCAAAGGCTTTTGGAGAACAAACATTATGAAGACATTTCTGCCAAGGACCAGGATTTACACCCCTCCTGTAAACTCAGTCCCTCACAATGATTTCCTTAGCACTGACATGTTTTCCCTTCAGTTGAGCAGCTGCAAAAAATTACAGGCTCTGAAATCTCTGTGTATTGTTCCCTCTGTGAGTGGCAGGGATCTGTTGGAGCCAAGTTCCCTTCCATATGTGTGAACTGTTCTCCCCAGGAATATTCCTGCTAACTCTGCTCCAACCAGCCACTGCCGGATTATTTCTAGGCATTAAAAAGATTTTCTTCAACCAAACACATTTAGGATTTTCTAATAGCAATTTAAACCTAATCTGGGAATGTCTGGAAGTGGAAAATGACTTCTACACGCTGAGGATAGTGTTCCATTACCAGTAATTTATTGTCTTTAAGAGCATCACTGGAACATTTATTGACACAACAAAACACAGACATTTCTGGTTTATTGTAAAATCTCATTGTGCTCAGCCATTTGTGACTAAGCACAGCACTGCAATTTATACTCCCAGGCAGGGCTTCCTATTTTTCCAAGTGTGTTTAGACTCATATGAAGATTGCATAGTCCAAGGGACAACAAAAATCTCCTGTTGAAAACCAGTGTAAAACCACAAGACTGTTGGTGGAAGAAGATCAATTAAGATCTTCAGAAAGGAATTTGGCTGAAGAAATTTCCTGCAGCATTTCCAGTTGTGTATGCTGGTATCTAAGAGATTTTGACTGGTTTGTTGAAGCAAAGGGTCTCAGTCATTTTAGATTTTAAATCATGTTTTTCTGTGTTAAAACCTCAACAAGCTCATGTAAGATATAAACTTTGTATTTGTCTCTTCATTGACTCTAGAACAGATATTTCAGAGAAATATAATTTTGAATTACAAGTTACACAAAAGAGAACTGTTCAAAAAACTTTAAAAAATATTTAAATATTTATAATTTTTGCTATTATTTTAGATCCAATCCTGAAACATCAAATCTTGAAGTTAGGGATTATACCTGTGGGTAACTTTTAGGTCTGTCAGAATACTAGAGCAGAATTTTTCTTTGAATTTCATCCACTATCAGTGGGTGAGGGAGCAAGTCCAAGGATGGTTTTGGGTGTCTAAGGAGATCCTGAGTGAGTCCCACATGGCTGAGAGGTGCAGTTCATGCACCCCACATTTCACTGCCATTCTCCTGCATTATTCAGAACAATCTCACAACTGAATTTTGCAAGGCTTCAGAGCCATTCAATGTCAATTTTTAACCTTCAGATATTTTAAAGGCTCTTGTGAATTTTTATTTTGAATATATTTATTTCTTGGTACATTTCACCGATCAACTTGACGTCTATCACCTACCAAAAGAAAAAATCATTAACTTTTTAGGTTTTTTTTCTGGGATTGCTCCTACTTGCAGATGTAGGTAGGTGGCAAAAACCTCTTCTTCTCCCTTCCCATCTTTCCTGTAAGACCAGGATATTTCATGTAAGGCCTTGTCCTGTAAAACTAATGTGATTTTCTCCAGACCAGGCAGTTAACATTTCTCATTGACTGCACTTCTATCTAACATATTGCATAAAGGTCTGAAGAGATTTCATTTAAGCCAGCAACACAAATAAGGCCATACAAAAGCTTTTTGTCCCCCATCTGATCTAGTATCTTTGTTCCTGCATTACAGTTGTTTGTTTTCTTGCAAGCTCTGAATGTTTCTTTGTGCTCTTATCCCATAATTTTTTCATTAGGACCCATGAGGCTGCTGCATCAGCACAGCACATTCAGCCCAGGTGTTGCTAAAAGTATAATCTATGGGAAGCAATCACAGTATTCAGCAGCCTGCAGGTCACACCTGCCTGGGGTGGTTGCCTTGTTTTCAATTATGAATTTTCCACAGGGTTTATTCCAGGATAATACATTTAGACGTAGGTCTGGAAGGTAATTCAAGGATTTTAGAGTGGATTCACTTCTCATGATGGATGGGATTTGCACTTAAATGTTAATTAAGTAAGGCAACTTTTTGAAGACCCTTTCACTGATGGTTGTATATTTGAGGGACTCTACTGTGACATCATAATTCTTTAAAATGGCTAATTTAATTTTATTGACACTTGACTTGCCCTTTAAAAAGACAAAGTTAGAGCTTGGTTTAACATTCTTAAAGCCAACTGCACTAAAACCCTGCTAAAGAACAAGGAATGGCTCCACAAGAATTCCCAGGGTGAGTGGGTTGTGCACCATTACCTGAGTAATTGATGTTAGGCACACACCTCTCTTTATGTACACATGTCTGTAAACACAAACTCATACTGCATGCTTATTGCTAAACATTTTTCTTAATAAAAGGAGTTCACAGACAGTGCCTGGAGGGGACTGTGCTTTCTTGCAGAGCCACCTAGAAGACACCAGTCTCAAAAGACCTGTGAGCAGTCAATAGAAACACAATTCACAGGGAATGACTGAATTCCTCTGAGCTCCTGGGATAAGAAGGATTTTTTTTTGTCAGACACTTTTTAGTTTCAGACAGATTTCTGAAGAAAATAATTAAGTTTGTAAAACTGAGGCTAGCACTTCTTCCCATTGATCACAGGGCTAAGAGTGACCTCAGGGCTGTGTTCACTCCAAAAGGAAAACCAGCTTGGAAAGAAAAGATACAACGAGGTGCTATTTAGCCTAGTTATTTTCCAGCTTTTAATGTGCTTGGCAGAGCCTCTTTTCTTGTCAGATGAAACATGTCAGAGCCAGATCTCTCCATCACTAACCTGTGGTCAGTAGTACTCAGACAAAGCCTGCCATGGAAAGGCTAAAAAGACTAAAAACAGCTTCCCTGGACATTTGCAGTGTGATGGTTTTCCTGCACAGCTCATGAGGACAGATATTAAATCCTCTGCCCCATGGAGCTCTTGGCAATGTTTGCTCTCAGGAATGAAAAACATTCTGGGTGTTAAAAGCCATTGGAGAAATGTTGATGTTCTGGGGTGTGGGGTGGAAGGGCACTGCCTCTCCTTCCTCTCCTGCTTCTGGAGGTTAAATTTTCAAGCAGGTCCAAAAGGTGAGGATTTACCTGGCATACCAGGAAACCATTGCCACTGATGAAGCACTCATGGTGCCTATTCTGTCATTACTTTAGCTACCATGTGTATATATGTAGACAAATATTTTCCTATCTATAAATAAGCACTCCTTTCATGCTGTAACTCATTTAAGTATCCCAGGTGATGTTTTTTTCAAGGGGTTTAGACAAGGAGCAGGGTTAAGTGGTGTTTTTCTACTCAAGCAGTTCCCCAAGTCCAGAACTGTCAAATGCTTTTTTCTAATATAGATAGCAAAATAGTTAAAAAACTTAATTTTAGAGGCGTTTTACTGTAGAATACAATTTCCTAAATTTGAAATGCATTGAAAATTTCAGACCTTCATTAAAATCCTCACAATATCATATTTTCTTAAATTTGTTTTCAGTGTGAATTGTTCAAAGCAAACCTGAAGGAACACCTTCTCAGACTGCTACTACTATTTTGGGTCAAGACTATGTGTGAACAATTTTTTAGAATAAGCTCCCTAACTTGAAAAACTTTACTTTTAAACAGGTTAAATTATTTAATTCATATACATAGCCTATGCCACTATGTATAGAAGTCCAGGATTTTGTCCATGACATATATACACGGTCTTCCAAAAGCATCACCTATTTATGTTCATATTTTCATCTACTCTTCCACCACAGCCTTCCTACCTCTGTCAGAACCTCCTGCATAGTTTCTTGGTGGATGGGAAAGTGTCTGCCCTGTATCCTGACATTAAAATTAATGTTATTGTTTCTATTCAAAGGAGAACAAGTGATATTTTACTCCTTTTTAGCAGAGACACAGGAGCTGTTCAATCTCTCTTCTTCTCTCACACCCCCTTTCTCCACCCTGAGCCTTTCCAGCTTTAAACATTACCCCCTCAGAGCATGTCAGACCTGGTTATCACACATACAACTGTTCAGCCAAACAAATATTTAGCATTATTGATGAATTGAACAGTGATTCTCTTTAAAAACAAAATTTCTGCTTTCTTTTCTCTCTCCTCTGAACATTACATTCCATAGTGAGTAGTCGTATATATAGAAATACACATTCACACACACACACTTTCTGTAGGTTATAATTTCTGCAGATTAGAATATAATGCACACCCTCTGTGCCTGGAGGAGATGCATTATTCAGTGGAACTAACTACCACACAGCCTCACTGCAGAGTAATTAGCAGCATGACTGTTGGGCACAGAGAGGGGAAAAAAAGTCTGGGAAGAGCTGCAAAGGATGAAAAAGCTGACTAAGTGCATTACTTGCTATTAGTCAAACATAAGCTGCCAGGTATGACTTCCAACTTAAATTGTAAGAATTATTTATAGCAGGATTTTTTCCCCAGCAGCAATAACTGCAAATGATTAATTCATACAGAAAGCTAAGTTAATTATGAAGTATTGCAAATTAAAACTCCAAGCACTAAAAATACATGTGAATCTTAAAAAGACAGTTTTAAAAGGGATTACTTTTCCCAAAGAAGCCAGCAAGGCAGTGCATTTCTCAGACTGGACTGTGAGAACCAGGACTGCTTCTTTCTAAATTTCAACATTTCAGGAACCTGTAGGCAAATGAGCAAAATTCCACATCTCCCTGGTGCTTTCAATGGAATCATGGAATGCTTTTGGTTGGAAAGGGTCTTAAAGATCATCTAATTCCAAAGACCTTCCACTTGACCAGATTGCTCAAAGCCCCATCTAACCTGGCCTTGAACACTCCCAGGGATGGGAAGTATTTATACATCCTGAAAAATTTTATTTCTAAATAAATATATGCTTTTGGAACTAATTTTGGAGTTTACTTATTTTAAAATTTTCTTATTAGAAGTTTATTTCATATTAATTTCTTATTAAAATTTTAAAAGTGATCACATTATTAAACATGGGTCTAATAAGCATGTGCATAGTTAAAGAAGCCAAAGCAAATAAAAAACAGAGATTTAGCAAAAGAGATGGAGCTGAGCAGAATTTTTCAAAGCATGAAAGCATTTTTGAGCATTTTTGCTCCATTGTTGTGTTGAAAGCTAAAATAACAACTGGAAGAAAAAACTCCCTGGCTTTTCTTCACCTTTTTTTTTTTTTGACCAATCTTAATTAAAAATTACAGAATATTAAAAACTCAAAATCATCAACAGCTGATTTGGCTGCAGTCCTATTCCTTTTCTGCTCCTTCAGCAGACACAGAGATGACTGACTAAAGACAAATGGATATCAGTGAAGGAATCATTATTTCCCTGGATGCAGTTCACACCTGCAGAGCAGCAATCCTGGTGGGGCTCTGCCCTGCTCCCTGCCTGGGGCTGGACCACAANCTTCAGCAGACACAGAGATGACTGACTAAAGACAAATGGATATCAGTGAAGGAATCATTATTTCCCTGGATGCAGTTCACACCTGCAGAGCAGCAAACCTGGTGGGCTCTGCCCTGCTCCCTGCCTGGGGCTGGACCACAATTCCATCAGCTGGATTGGTAAAGCAGAAGTATCCATGTGCCAACAGGCATCTTCACATGCAAATGAATGTTTTTGAGTGCTCTTCTGTCTACCCATGCTGATAGCACAGGCGTGATTCTGCATTGGTGTTTCAGCATAATTTATCAAACAATCAATTAGCTGAAGGGAAGAGAAGCCAGGACAGTAGGAAAAGGGAGTGATGTAAAATTCCAGCAAAGTGAGCAGGTTTTGTCAGTGTGTTGTAGCACCACAGGAGGAGAGGGATGAGGAGGAGAAATATGCCAGAAGAAAGGACTGATGGAGGAGGAAGGAGGAAGGGGAGGTCCCCCCTCTCACGTCATTGATGCCAAGAGATAGAAACAAATTGCTTCTACAGTCATTTCCTTCTCCAGGAATGGTAACAGAAACTTCTTATTTTCTCCACATCTGCTTTTGGACAGGTGACAAAACAACAGCATTGCTGTTGATTCACTCCCCTGTGAACTGTTGGGAATAAAAAAATACCCAGGCACACATTTTCCTGGTAAAATATTGCTATTGACATTCCACTGACGTGCATTCCATATTAATGCTGCTTCTGCTGCTGACCAGAGCTGGTGCTCCCCTCCTCCTACTGCAATCCATGCAAGTTGTCAAGTAAATAATGTCATTTTTAGACCAAGTGCCTTCATTATATGACACTCAAAAGATGAAACATTTCTCCTCAGTTCAGTCCAGTCGATTCTATTTTTCTATTTCCTCTGAATACAGAAGTCCTGTTTGGAAATTCAACTTCAAACATGAATGCGTTCAACTCCTGAAGCTGCTGGTTAAAAAAGTTTGAAATCCCCAAGCCAATTATAAGCCATCATTCAAGAATCAATAACCTCTTAATGGCTTGGGTGATACTTGTCATGTGCTGGCATAATAGGTTCTAAATAGAAATAATACATGGCGGGCCTGTCAAATAAAATCAAAGCTACCTGCATGCAAACAAAAGAGAGCTGAGCTGTCAGCAGATGCTCTCCCACTTTTCATTCTTTTTAGAAAAGTCTGTGTATAGCAAATAATCCACTGTTCTGAAAATTTACTCCCATTCCCAAGACCTGTTAAACTTCACCCAGAGATGGGTTAAGTCCTAAGAGAGCAATTTAGACCATAAACTTTTATCTCCTACTATAACTGAGATTGGCAAAATTCCAGTGTAAATGTCTTTTGTCCTCAGTCTGGATGTTTGCAGCACGAAATGGCTGCTGCACAGAGGCACCAGCAGAAGTTTGAGCACTTTCCTAGGAAACCTGCATCAGCAGTGAAATCACATCACAGCGAAGATGGAAATCACTAAATGAATTAAAATGCACAGCAGGCAATGGAGCTACAGAAATAAATGCCCTGTGTAGTGATGATGCCATTCCCTTCAGCATGACATCTGGATCTGGGGCTGCTGAGCTCCTGAAGAGGCTTCCCTCCCATTCAGTGGGTTTTTCCAAAAGTGAGGCTCTGTGAAGCAAAGAACAATTCACAAAGCTCACCGTTTGGTGACTGAAACAAAGTTGTGTGTTATGTGGTGTGAAAGGCAAGAGTTTTACAGAAGTGGAAAACTTTATTAGAATGTGTTTCTTGGCCAGTTCAATGTGGTAGACCTCTTTTTTGATATAAATAGAGAAGAAATTGATAAGGCTGAGTCAAACACTTGGAATGCCATGAAGAGAAGACAAAAAATATGAGGGGAGACCTTATTGTGGTCTTTAACAACCTCACTGGTTGTTAAGGGGAAGCTGAGGGGTAAATAATGATCTCTTCCCTCTTATCAATCACAGGACTCAAGGAAGTTATGAAGCTGAGTTGGGGAGGTTTAGGTTGGATAGCAGGAGGAGGTTTTTTTCCAGTGGTTGGGCACTCAGGCTCCCCAGGACAGTGGGCACAGCACTGAGACTGCCTAAGCTCAGGAAATACTTGGACAATGCTCTCAGGCACATGGTGGGATCCTTTGGATTCCTGCACAGGGCTGGGAGTTGGACTCAATGATCCTGGTGGGTCCCTTCCGATATTCCACGACTCTATGAGATTCCTAATTTTAGGCAGTTGTTCTGTGTGGCTGGCCAAAGCTGCACTGATGTGCCCTGGTGAATGGGCAGGGCCTTTCCCCCACCCTGCCCTTGTTTTGGCACATCCCCCTGGGCACACAGAGGCTTTGGCACATCCCCCTGGGCCCACAGAGGCTTTGGCACATCCCCCTGGGCACACAGAGGTTCTGGCACATCCCCCCGGGCACACAGAGGTTCTGGCACATCCTCCTGGGCACACAGAGGTTCTGGTACATCCCCCCGGGCACACAGAGGTTCTGGCACATCCTCCTGGGCACACAGAGGTTCTGGCGCTGCCCCGCAGCCCGAGCGGCCCCGGCTGTCCCGGAGCATCCCTGCCTGGGGTCGGGGGAAAGAGAGAAGAGGGCAGAGGGGGGCAGTGGGGACAGAGCAGGGCAGAGGAGGGCAGAGGAGGGCAGAGGAAGGCAGAGGAGGGCAGAGGAGAGCAGAGGAAGGCAGAGAAGAGCAGAGGAAGGCAGAGGANGAAGAGGAGAGGAGGGGAGAGAAGAGCAGAGGAGGGCAGGGCAGGGCGGGGCAGAGGAAGGCAGAGGAAGGCAGAGGAGGGCAGAGGAGAGCAGAGGAAGGCAGAGAAGAGCAGAGGAAGGCAGAGGAAGGCAGAGGAAGGCAGAGGGCAGAGGAAAGGAGCCCCCGCCGCGCCCCGCGCCGCTGCCAGCGCTCCCCGGGCTCACACGGGCACCAGAGGTGCCGCCCCCTCTCCTCTCATCTTNAGGAAGGCAGAGGAAGGCAGAGGAGGGCAGAGGAGAGCAGAGGAAGGCAGAGGAAGGCAGAGGGCAGAGGAAAGGAGCCCCCGCCGCGCCCCGCGCCGCTGCCAGCGCTCCCCGGGCTCACACGGGCACCAGAGGTGCCGCCCCCTCTCCTCTCATCTTCTCTCCTCTCCTCCTCCTCCTCCTCCCGCTCCTCCTCCCGTTCCTGCGGTGCCGCTGGCAGCCCGCGGCCGGGGACGCGCCGGGAGCGCAGCGCGGAGCGGGGCTGCAGGAGCGCGGTGCCACCCGTGTCCCCGCTGTGTCCCCTCCCGTGTCCCCGCCGTGTCCCCTCCCGTGTCCCCACCGTGTCACCTCCCGTGTCCCCTCCCGTGTCCCCGCCGGGCCCCGCCGGCCTGGGAGCATGGCTTGGGGCGAGCTCGGGCTGCTCCGCTGGCTGCGGGAGAGC
>WEIU01020637.1:510885-536096 GCA_013389925.1 Aegithalos caudatus | reverse complement strand
TTTTTTTTTTTTTTGTCCTGCTAAACATCACTAATACTTCATAGAATGACAGATAACAGTATTTTTAGCTCATCATAGTTTTTTTTTTTCTTCTTCTGTGGTCATACAACTGAAACAACAGGCTAGATAACATTGGAGATGCCTGTTTCCTTGTGATAGTTCCTGTTTCCCCCACATCCGTCTTAAAATGATAGCTTAATAAGAAAACTATCTAAGTCTCTTTTAAGAAAAAACCCTTCCATGAGTTAGTTTAATAAAATAATACAAGTTTTGATTAAAGTCTAAGATCCAACTTTTAACGGCTTCAGTGGCACAGTGTCAAGATTCAGAAATCTACTCAAATAAAACAATTGAATGTTTTTCACTGGTAGACTTAGAGTTCCCCATAATCAAATGTTTACATGAATTGAAAGAAAATGGTCCAGAGAAACCAGTGGCTCGTGGATGTGCACACAAACACACATGAATGCACATGGTTCTCCTGGAAGTGACTCAGTCTGTGCAGAGCCAACTCTCAGGTGATGCTGCAGACTCAGCTTCTGAATCAGACTCCTGAATTTCTTGAAGGGATTTCAGCTTAAAAGCTGATGCCATGAGGTAGACGTTAGTTAAAAAAAAATCAATTTTTAGCAACTTTATTTTTGATTCTTTTTATATTAATATACTTTCTTATAAAATTATTAATATTTAATTACTTATTTAGTAACATGTATGCTAGAAACCCTAGAAATTATGACAGTTTGCAGACTTGAGAGTCTGGGCTTTTTCAGGATGAAATGCAAGATGGGAAGGGGTAATTCTGTCACTTGTATTAAAATGAGTGAACCTGACATCTGTTTTTACAAACTCTGAAATCCTGCTGTCTGAGATACATATTAATGCAATTAAATTGCAACTAAGATCCTAAAACATGTAAACATGGTTCCTTTTGGATTAATTTTTCAACATAAATTTTAAAATAACGAGACATGCAAATATCAACATAATAGTTCTGATTCCTTGATATAGGTCTGTTACCTTTTTTCCTTCTTATGGCTTGTACCTGTCAATATTTTTGTGGTTTATTTTAGAAATGGTTTTTATTGTATTTTTTTGTATTTTGGTTTAATAATTATTCCAATGCTCTTCTTATTATTCAGGCTTTCACAGCCTAATAAAGGACTTGTGCAGCCACGTGCAACAAAGAGGCTTCAGACATGGGTTTTGATACTTCTAATATTTTGCTTAATGATGTATGCATAGAAAACCTTATGGAAATACTATTAAAACTGGGAAAAAAAAAAAGAATAATATAAACAAACTTTTTGTTTTAAACTGCACTTCTGAGGTATGGGTGTTTTTTTTTTTCCCATAAGCAAACTTCTTTTTCAGTTCTGTGTTTGTGAATGTGCTCTGCAGGAAAGCCTCACATTTCCTGATCAATGGCAAAGCAAGCAAGAGAACTTGGTGATTCCATTTACAAATAGTAAGATGCCAATGTATTCTATTTGTTTTTCCAGTGCCAATAATTCCCAGTTACCTTTACAGCATCGAACACGAGAAAAATGCCACAGAAATCCAGACCACTAAGCCTAACCTACCCTCAGCAACGATGGACAGCTTTCAGAGCATCTTCTCCTACTACGACAACTCCACCATGGTCACTGGAAATGAATCTGGCCAGACACAGCCTGGAGAGCTGCATCAGACCCAGACAGAGCCAATGGTTGTCAGTGTGGCTCCTTCCCCCTCTGACTGCCCCAAGGATGACAAGGAGCTGCTGAATGAAAACGTCCGAGTCGGTCTCTTGTTTGCTTCGAAGGCAACAGTGCAGCTGATGACCAACCCCTTCATAGGGCCTCTGACAAACAGGTATGTTACTGCTGCTGCACCACCACTGAGGATTTCACACTGGTGTTTTGGTGTTTCAAACATCATTAGTTCTCTTTTGGCCCTGGGTTACTGCCTTCTTGCCTTTTATCTTGGTGAAATGCATTTGGTGAACACTCCTAAACAATTACACCCTTTCCAAAGGAGCTGCACATCAGCCTTCAGTATCTCACACTTTTCCTGCAGCTCCTGAGATCTTGGGGTTTTGTAGAAACCTCTGCTGAGATGGTGTTAAAATATGTCCCATATAGTTACAGGAGGCCAAAATACACAGCAATGTAGTATTCACAGACTGTGAATTGTCAGTATTCCTGTGACACCCACATTAGGCAAAGATGGTACTGAAACTGTAGGCAGAGTTCAGATCCCTTCCCTGCTCTCACTGAGATGAGCAGCTCTTGGTGCAATTTGGTGTGTGATGGCTGGGAGCTGTCTGAGGTGAGAATCAGTGGGAAATTTGTGTGGATTTCGGTGAAAAGTGAACAAATGTCCAGCTTTGCTGATGCCATGTTCATCAGCAGGTTCAGTGGGTCCCACATTCCCATCAGTACATGACTCTGCCCAGCCTTCTAATTGCTCCCTCTAAATTCTTGCAAATATATGATCTCTTGAACCAAATAGGTTTAAATGGGACTTCACAGAAAATTTATTTGAGCCAGGATCAAGCTTATAAACACCAATGTCAATGACTCAAAGCCCCTCTCCAAATCCAAATACTGATGATGTTCTCATGAAGATTAAAAAGTATATATAGTATAATTTAATTTTTTAATATTAATAATTAATTTGATTTAATCATTAGCATTTTTCCCCACAGAAGCAGCTTTAGTCCTCCCAAACAGACTATGAGATCAATCTTTGCATGAAATAAACTCCAGACTGTATTTAGTCAGGTCACTGATCTGCATATTTCTTACATAAGCTGTTTTCACAAAGAATTATTCCTTTCAGAAAATAATAGGCAGCAGAAATTTGTACTTATAGAATGCTTTTGTTTAATCAATGTCCATCATAGATGACAATATTTAAAACAACCAACACACTCCAATGCCAGATACCTCCGATTTTGAAGCCAGAACTACCTTGTTTAGGTTTTACTTCACATATATACATAGATAGATATATATACATATATACATAGATATCTATATATACATATATATAGATATATATATACACATAAATAGATAGATAGATAGATAGATAGATAGATAGATAGATAGATAGATAGATACTGAGTGTTTCCTTCCAATCTAATAAAAAGTATCCAGCTGAGGGCTAAGCAGGATTTGGACTCACAGTGTTATGTGTTCAAAACCTGTGTTTGATCTGTGGAACTGATCTAAACACAAAAGCTTTTAATGAGAGAGACAGTTTCATTTCTCTCTCATTTCCCCTTATCACCAACACATATCACCACACAGATATGTCACCACAAAATTACTTTTGCACAAATATTGCTGCAAGTTGAGAAGGATTTTTCTAACCTGTATTGTTTAGTGAGGATATCATAGCTCCTCTGCAGGTAAAGTAACATAACACCAAATATGTTCTTATAATAGTTCTTTGGATGTACTTCTAGATTTTCCTAACTGCCTAAACAGTTGCCCTATTGATATTTGCTCTTTGTTAGCACCACAATTTCCAGACCCTGCCAAAACAGGAGAAAGCTGTGTGATCACACCTCTGCCCCGGAGCTAGCTCCTGGGCCGTGTGTGATGCATCCCTGGGGTGGGCAATGAGGCAGGAGATGCTCCTGTAGCATCTCCCTTTCCTGTTATGAGCAGGATGGGCACCACACCAGTGTGAACTTCAGTGCTGGGAGCTGAGGTTTGCTCCTGGGATCACCTTGCAGGTTTTTTCCTGGGGCAGGGTGTGTGACTGCAGGCACAGGGGCAGGTTTGCTCACATGCCCAGTGAGTGTGAGGAGGAACAAGGAGCACGTCATCCCATCATCCCAAAGACAAACTCTTTCCTCATACAGCTGAAGTGAGTGCCTTAATGGCAAAGTGGCCCTAAATTAGATTTAGGATTCACTGGTCTTCTTTCATGCATTATTTGTATCTTGGTACTGGTATCTGTCTTTCTTCTGAGAAATGTTTGGAGGGAAATATCAGTTAGCACATTTATCAATGAACTGTAGAAGTGATTTGATACCCTCCCCCTCTTAAGATGACAATTTCTAATACAATGTATGCGATTAGCTAAAATTTGTTATTGTACAAATCAAACAGAAAATATCTGGGTTATCATTAGAAAGACTCTTATTTGTCACTGATAAGCTGTTTGGTTACTATTAAGCTTTTTGCTTTTATTACTTCCACAAAATTCTAGCAAAATATCAAAGGTTAAGGAGAAATGTTTGCTTGTTTCAGGACCAGTGTGCACAGTTGGTTAGGATGCTTAGTAAGTTTCTTTTTCAAATGAATAGCACACTGTGTACAGTGATTTTTATTTTTCATTCAAATATAGCTGTTCAAGAATAGTTTAGAGTTTTAGTCGAGTGCTGGTTTTCACCAGGCACTGGTTTGAGTTCTTGAGTTCGTACAGCCAGCAACAAGATGTTCTACTCATATGAGTCTGTGCAAATAATCGCTATTTTTTAGGTTTTCTGAAAGTATTGGAGGCCTATTTTCCCTTCTTTTGTAATTACTGAAGGTGCAGATTTTCAAAAACAAATTTCAGAATTGGTTTCAGTCAAGGAGTACGTTCTGAAAAAAAAATTTCTTATTTAAAGCCCAGCTCTTTTCATGGAACACCAGACACACCTGGCTCAGAGAACAGCTTTGCTCTTCCAGAAACAATACAAGTTCCCTCTGCCCTAACAAAGCCCTAGCAGAGCAAACACTGGTGATAGCTTTGCCATGGGAAGTCAACAGCACACTTCCCACCGTGGCACAGTTTCAGGGCAGAGCTGATAAGATTTTGTGGGTCAGAAGCACATTATGATTTTTCTGATGGTGAAATTTTTAAGAACCTACAGACAAAACACAGTATTTGACACAGGGCTCTTTGTGAGGAGGATGCACTGGCAGGAGGAGAGTGAAGGCTGTGCCTGAAGCTGTCCAGTGAAGAGAGTGGGCAAAAGGCTGCCCTTTATAACTGGCTGGTTCATCCACCTGCACTGGAACAGGAGCCCAGGGAAGCTGTGGCTGCCCCGTCCCTGGAAGAGCTCAAGGCCAGGTTGGATGGGGCTCTGAGCACCCTGGTCCAGTGGAAGGTGTCCCTGCCCATGGCAGGGGGTTGGAAGGAGATGGGGTCTAAGTTCCCTTCCAGCCCAAACCATTCTGTGATTCTCTGACTGACTCCAGTGCTTCTTTCAAACTCTCACCAAGCTCTGTGCCCCAGCCCAGCAGTGCCAACCCCTCAACCACCAGAGCCAAGCAATGCCTCTACCATGTGTGTCCCCTTCTTTATTTCACCAGTCTGAAAAAATTTTGTAGTTTTAACCTTGTCCTTATTCATATCAGCCTCAAAAACATTAAAAATTATTAGCTATTTTCATCATCACCATCATTTTGGCACCACCCTGGCTACAGCTTTGACCTCCTCTGCATGAGAGAGAGAGCAGCTGGGAGCACAATGTGTTTGTGCCCAAGACACACACAGAGAAGGAAGCAGAGGAATAAATAACATTTCTAACTACATATTTACAGTTCAGTTCCTATGTGAGCTTTCCTTTCAGGTTTTGGCAGGAGGCTGAAGTGACCTTTCTGCAGGTCACTCTGTCCCTCTGCCTTCCCTGTGCTCCAGCATCGGGGTGGGGAATGCAGGGACCTCACACCCTGTCCCTGCTGACCCTACAGGTTCCCTTTTAACTCCACACATATGAAATGGTTCATTGGTTCAGAACCTCAAGGAGCATATTCTTGCCATAAATCCTCCCCAGTCTTCACTGCCAGTGAAGAAGAGAGACAGAGTTCCAGCCAGGACAGAGCTGGCAAGGGGTGCTCACTGGGCTGTTGTGTAACAGCAAGGTTGGAATCAGTGGATTTGTAGCACTGTAATTGGTAATTAGGCTCTAATAATCCACAGCTGCTCACCTGGTCAATGTAACCTTTATTGTGCTGTTGCACAGAACCAACAGTCTCTTTTCTTATTCTGGGGTAATCTTGTTAATGGGTATAAATAATTTCCTGAGAGTCCTACAATCTGGAACCACAGTGATGAGTTGATTTTCCATTCTCCAGCAGCCTTTCCTTTCCCTCCCTCAAGCAGGGACTCAGACTTTTTCAGAGCTCAGAAATACTTGTAATAAGAACACTTGCAATCAGAAATACTTGCACTTTTATCTGCAAGTAGCCTGGTGAGACATGCTGGACTCTGCTTCAAAATTGCTTGGAGGGTTTTGAAAGGAGTGCACTAGAAAATTATATGCTTGGCCACAGTAACAAGAAAAAGTAAGAGGGAAGACAGGCTGTAATATTCTTTGGTGTTAGGTTCCATACATGCAGAGGAACAAAATGCAGAGGTAATTGTGATGGGGGGTGCTATGTCATGGCTGAGGAAAAACTGCATATTCACTGTTTCCACATGGCAAGAACATGAATGGCCCAGGACCAAGGGACAGAATCACTGAGTTGGCTGTTACAGGTGGTGCCTCTCCTTTTTATGATTCTTTATGTTGTAGAGTGCACTCATTCACCAAAACCTCCCAGTCTGTGCTCTCTAACATCTGCAGAGCAGACCAGGGGATGCAGCTGCAGATCAGACATTTGTGGTAGCTCAACTGCCAACTAATTAGGGCTGCAATTTCAGGAGGAGCAGGCTTTGTTAAGAGGCAGGGTTTGTTGGGGTTGCCAAGGAAAGGACAATCTGCATATCTGAGTAAATGTCAGCTGGATGTGGGCAAGACTGTCCCCTGAGAAAGCCTTGGCTTTTAGAGGTCCAGAAATCCCATGCAGTGGCAGCACTTCACAATTGTGCATCTCCACATTTTGGGGGATGCTCTGGGCAATATTATCCTTCCAGAGTATTATAAGGACTTGTTTAACTCCCACCCTCTGCTATGTGTCACTTTCCACCCTGCTGTGGCCCTGTTTGTCCAAGGAAAAGGGAGAATAATACCTGCAACTGCAAAAATTAAGAACAATGCTTGAGCAGAATTACACTGAGCATTTGAAGTGACTTCCAAAATGCTTGTTTTCTTCCTGCCTTCAACAACCAGAAAGATCCCAGGTGTAGGAAGCCTGTTGGGAGAGCTGAAATCTCCTTTATTAAGTATGATAGCACTGCTCTGTGTTTAACTTGTGAATGTTTATGGGAGACCTCACAGCTCATGTCTCTGATGTAATGACAGAAATGTGAATATGGGAGCCAATTTGGATGGCATTTCTCTTCATGCAAATAACACAATATTGTTTCAATGTACTTGTAGCAGAAGTAAATTGCTGTCTCATAGGCCCTGTGTCAAGTCTATGAATTGCTTGATTTCTGCACTGAAAGCAGAATTCTCCCTCACAGTGTCCATCCTGGATACGTCTGGGATGACCTTGACAGACCCAACCCTACTTTACTCAGCAGTGGGAAAAGCATAAGGAAATTCACCTTCTGCTTTCAAACCCCAGAAAAATCTGATACCATCAGCAATACCAATACCTGCAGGGTTTGTTTGTTTGGTTTTTTTTTTCTTTTTGTCTGTACTCCTATCAGTGCTTTCTTTAATTGAAAAACTCAAATTCAAAGCAATTATGACCAAACTCTCTGTGGCCTGTTCTACCTGGGCCCACTGGTAAGTGCTCACTTCAGGAGAGAAGTTGGCAAGAGGCAATTTTTTATTTCCTCATGTACATAGAAACACCAGTGGAGACCAGCATCTAATTGTGTAATACCTATTACACACACAGCAAGGGAAAGGCTGGCTTAGAACAAATCATTCACTTTAAATAAAGCAGACAAAAAAAAAGTGTTGCTCTTTTATATATTATGTATGAAGGTGCTGGGAGGTTAAAGTTATTATCTTAAGGCCACAGGGGAAGTTTGTGATAAGGATTTAATTTGCTTTGGAGACACCAGTTCAGGTAAGTAGCACGTGAGTATCCAGTCTCTGCTGGATATTTACAACACCCACTTACAGATTTCAACTAGGAGCATCTGTGCCCTATGTTTTTATCATATTTTAACACAGTGATGATTTAAGGCAAAATACCATGTGAAAGCTCCATTTATTTCATTCACAAGAATGAGGCAAACAATGAACATTGAGCTCTACACTTTAAGGAGTTTTCCATTATCGAAGGTCCTTGATTGTATAAAAATATTAATACAAAAACAAAGCTTGGAATAATTATTTTGGTTTGCCTATGTCATGACTACTGTTATTAAAAGGTCCATTATTGACCCTTCCATTATTTGATTGACCTGCTTTAGCCAATACTGCCCATTTAAATGCACAACTCTGTCAAATCATTGGACACGAAATCCTTTGAAAGTATGTGAAAAGCATGATCCGTTGTTGAAGAATTTGGCCATTTAATAATGTCCTGGCAGATCCATTTGAGATAAACAATCCTACATAAAATGAAGGTGTGAGCAAAGTGTGCTGGATAGAATATGCACATTGTCTTCAGAGCTACCTAGGGTTTGGCTCTAGGGTAGATTTTTTAATGGTGTGAAAAAATAATATATTGTGATTTTTTTGTTGTTGAATTTTCAGTTTTATCTGCTAAAAAAATTGCTTCCCAGCCAGGAAGTTCTTTATTTCCTGGAAACTTGAAAATACTTGGAGCAGCCAGGCATTTCTACAGGCTGTTTAGAGTCCTAATGAAGAAATGGTCTGATGAAGAAAGCTTTGATCAGCTCCATTTCTACTCCTAAACCCATGTAAAGAAAAAGTATTATTCTCAGGCTCTTTGGGACTCTTCCAGTGCTCCTGAGGCAAAACTCCCAGAAAAGCTGATGACAAATTTTTCCAGTAAAAAAGCCATTGGCTTGACTATGTCTCATTATAATCATTGTCTCATGAGGATGGAAACAGATGAGCATTGAAACACGACTGGGATATTTCAAAGTCCAGCACACTCAGGGAAATCTTCCCTTGGCGTTTCTTTGGCAACCTCATGGAGGCCCAGGGGGTTTTTATTGGGAACAATTAAGCCAGAATGAGAAAAGGGCAATCAGGGCAACCGTGAGAAGGATTTCTTCCAGGGATTTCAGATGTAAAATCTGAACAATAAATAGTTCAAAGCCTACCAAGAAACTACAGGTGGGGTTTGTGTGCTGTGTGAACTCGTGTAAGACTAACTCAAACCCTCAGTGGGACAACCTCAGAAATGTGAATATTGTTTTGTTTTCCAGAATAGGCTACCAGATTCCACTGTTTGCTGGCTTCTGCATCATGTTTGTTTCAACAATCAGTAAGTGTTCACATCTTAATTGGTCTGGCCCAGGCACAACTTCTAAATAAAGGGTCTGTAATAATTATCATTAGGAATTCTTCTTGTTGATGTATGGAGACTAATTTCCCGGGAAAATTTAAGGGATCAGCTTAAACATCAGCTCCTTGTGGATGGTGGTGCTGATGGGGTTTAACAAGTGCTCTTTTGGGAATGTGGATCTTGAGGAATCACAACTCTTCATCCCTCCTCAGCAGCTCTCTGCCTTAGCTGAACCTTTCAGGTTTTTCTGATCTGGAGCATTGCTCAGGCAGTTTGGAACAGACAGCCATGGGAGAGCTGCCTTGCAAGGCCCTGAACAAGCAGATATCATGGGGGTTTATCAGAAAGATTGTCAGGCTGCAGTGGCTCATGAGTAGAGTATGAGTCAACAGGATCACGGCGTTGCTAAACATTGCTGTGGGATGTGCAAACAGGAGCACAGCCTGCAAGTCAGCTGAGATAATTTGCCTGCTCTAATGGCATTGATAAGGCTTCAGCTGCTGTTTTATGTTTGGTTTTGGCCTGACATTTAATGCTGTGGCCCAGACAGAAAGAGTACAGAGAATATCAAGGTTCTTTAGAAGACTGTGAGGATGGGTGGAAGAACCATTTTAGCCTCAGAGGGCAGATGTAACATGTATTAGAGCCTATGACAAAAAAAAAAAAAAAAAAAAAAAAAAAAAAAGGAAGGGGTCATACAGTTTTCCATAAAAGAAAGAATAATGACAGGTTTCCCAGAGGAGATATTGATGCCCCATCCCTGGAAGTGCTCAAGGCCAGGTTGGACAGGGCTTGGAGCAACCTGGTCCAGTGGAAGGTGTCCTTGGCCATGGCAGGGGATTGAGCCAGGTGATCTTCAAGGTCTCTTCTAACCCCAAATATTCTGTGATTCTATGATCTTAAAACTCTTTCATCAAGGGGACTGAAGAACTAGAGAAGATGACCTGGTCTTAGAGCCACTGATGACTCTTGTGTTTTAGGAACATGTTAGATGAATTCTGTTTGGGATGTAGGTAAGAGTACTGGGCCTAATTCCTGGCAGAGGAGAGACCTGCTGATCTGCTGAAACCCTTTTTTTCTTGATTTTTGAGTCCACACAGTAGGGATTTTTCTAAGGTGTGGTGGAAAGTCCCAAGAGGCACAATCCCACAGGGCAGTGGGAGGAGTGCATGTGGATCCCATATTTAGTTGGTGCATACCTTCCTGCAGCTATAACCTGCCCAGAAAAATTCCTCAGGGGGCCAAGAGATGGGAGCTGAAAAAAAAGCTTTATAAACTCACTGTAGATTTAATGATGCTGACAACAACATGGGCTCTACAATCAGAGATGTGGTTGGGATTCTGGGAAGCTCCTATTTTCCAGTGTTGTGGATGGGAATTTAGCCAGGCTGAGTGCAGGGGCTCTGTCCCAAAAGGCAGGGAGTGGCTCAGGGGGAAGGCTGGAGTGGGGAAAGAAAGAGTGGCACATCCTCTGGTGCAGTTTCTCTGCTATTGGAGGGAGAAGGAACTTTCTGAAGGTTTTGAATGTGGGGATCTGGCTTCCCTGCAGCTTCAGCCACCTGTGCTCCACACATCTGGCACAGGGCTGGCAGCACCAGGGGAAAACCTCTCTCCATTATTGAAGGAAGCATTGGTGAGTGTGTGTGTTAGATCCTGCCTTCCCTGAGTGCCTGGAGCTCCAGACTGGGCAGCCTTAAATGAAGCAGCATGGAGAGGTGAGGCTGGGAAGAAAGGTCTTATTACTCCTCTTGTGTGCAGCTGAACCAGAGCAGATGTAATCAAATCCTAAATAATTAGTTAAAACTGCTTGGGCTCTTGCATTCTGTGTTACCTGGAGGCTTAGACACCTGAGATCAATTCAACACTGACACATCTAAATGCAATAAGAGAAAATAATGCAGTTAGCATTGAAAGTGGCACAAGTCACTGTAAACACTTGACTAAATTGTAGGAAGTTTTCGTGATAGTTTCAAGAAATCTAACTTTTTAACCTAGTTAGAGTTAACTTAATTTTAAAAATTACCTCTTTTTTTTTTTTTTTTTTTTTTTTTTTTTTTTTTTTTTTTTTTTTTTTTTTTTCTTTTTTCTTCAGTGTTTGCCTTCTCTGGAAGCTATGCACTACTATTTATTGCCAGGTCCCTTCAAGGAGTGGGTTCCTCATGTTCTTCTGTGGCAGGTAAGAGAAGAGATGATAAAAGAAAATGCAGATCACTTTCAGTCATTTTTAAAATTGAATTTTGTCAGCACATTCAGTAATTAATACAAAAATGTTCAATTGAATCAATTTCATATTTGGTTGAGGTTTTTTTCTGTCTCTTTCATATGAAGTAGCTCAAAAGCAAATGTCTTTTAAGACTTCCTTGGTATTTGGGTTGCAGTAAGGTAGAGCACTAAATGAACTGCACTCTCCCTGGGATTTCTGCACCTGTGTCTTCAACATTTTAAATTCATTTTTAGCCATTTTAAAGGTCACTGGGAACTTATGTTGGTACTTATTACAGTTGGAACAGCAGCTCTGTCTGTTACAGAAATTTCTGTTATAAAATGTTGTTTTCAAGGGATTACCATGCTGGCTGCCACTTTGGGCTCAGTAGATCTGTACCACATTTCCAAAAGAAGTGCCTCATTTTTAAATGAGTAGGTAAATTGAAGTATGGTTTTCAGTCCAAATTATTTGAGCCTTCTTGAGGCTGAGACTGGAGAAAATATGTTTTTTTTTTCATGCTGAATATTTCAGTCTTGGAAAAATTTCCTGCAAAGACAGGAAATTCCTGCAATCAGTTAAGATTGCAAGTCAAGCTTTCCCAAGGGAAGACATCCCAGAATCAAAATTATTGTTCAGCTGTAACTCAGTCCCTGTGCAAGGGGGCACCTTGAGCTATGGGCTCTTAGGTGAGCACAAGACTTTCTTTTTTCCTCAGCCAATGTGCACAAAAGAGCAGAAGAGGCCAAGGGACCAGTTAGTCCTCCCATTCCTAAAGGCAGGATCAACTTCATATCTGTCATTCCTCATGCACACTTGACAGGCATGACCTCAGAAGCCTCCAGACCTGCCCTCAGCATCCAGCTCAGTGCTGAAGTACCTTTATGGTCAGGAAGGTTTTGTTTTTCATGATTTCTCATCTAAAGGCTCTTTACTGCCATGTGAGCTTATTTCTGCTTGCCATCCTTCAGAGAACAGAAAGAGCAGTTTCCTTTCTTTATCTTCATGGGTCTCTTTCATATTGCAAGACTGTTATCACCTCTCACATCAGTTTTCTGGTTTTAAACTGGAGGTCCTGTCCCTCACAGATATAGTTCTGAGCCCTTGCTCACCCTCGTTGCCATTCTCTGCATGGTCTCCAGGCACCCCCAGGTTTCTCCCTGTGCTGCACAGAGCCAGACCCAGCTCTGGGAAGAGGCTCTCACTCCTTACAGGGCCACCAGCAGTGAGAGTCTCACCATGCATCTTACAAAGAGATTTTGGGTACCATTGCTCCCAATCATTCACTCCCCTGCATTGCTCTGTGCAGTCATTCCTGTCTATGTGTAGAACTTTTATTCTCTTTGCATTGCCCCTTCCTTCTTTTTCCAGAACATTTCCCCAAGTCCCACATTCATTGTGAATTCTAGTTCAGTTTTCTAGCAGCTCTCCAGCTGTTCATGCAACAATTTGATGTCATCCACTCTTTTCAATAAACATGGTAATCCACACAGGACCTCTGCTCTCTTGATGCACATGATGGATGGTATTTACTGAATGATCAACCATGCAATGCATTGTTTTCCTTCTCTGTGTAGCTGTGGACCTTATTTACTCAGTCCTATGTAAATCTTGATTTGAAAACAGAATTATTAATTTCTACAAGGACTCTTCTGCAGCATTTATGTCTGCAGTGTCTGAGTGCTCCACAAAAAGGACAAGCAAATTAGGCCTCATGTTTCCTTTTGTGAAGTGAAGGTTCATAATCAAGTGCAGATGTAAGGCATGTGAAGATAAAGGTCAAAAGGATCCTTTAATTTTCTGATGCTGAACTTGAAATACTCATTTAAAAGCAATCAGCTCTGCATAATACCTCATGCCCAGAGCACTGTCCACAATTGGAGCTAAGTGGGCACCAGACCTTTGTGCACTCTGAGTATAAATAAATGATGGTGAATACTTGTTAAAGCTTTGTTTCTGCTCATTGGGAAGCATCATCTAAAAGCTCTGACAAAGAGATTAATAAAGAATCTAACAAATAAGGGCATCACTAAATTACCTGACTAATACTGCACAATAGAGCATGGTGTTGGGGACCATGGACATTTCCAAAACCATTTTTGCTTGGAAATTAATTCTATGGGGAGGGACTATATATATATTTATATATATTAAAAAACACTTGCTCATTTCTGTAAGTTTAGTAGGTGTGGCAAATGATGACCATAAACTGTAGCACACAGATGTTTAATTTTGTGCTTTTTTTCTTTCTTTTTTAAATTTTAAATTTAATTGTAGGGATGGGTTTGCTTGCCACTGTCTACACGGACGATGAAGAGCGAGGCAACGCAATGGGAATTGCACTTGGAGGCCTGGCTATGGGAGTGTTAGGTCAGTGACTTGGAGGCTCTGCTGGCAAAAGAATCCATCCCCCAGCCATCCCAAAGGATGTTCTTGGGGCCTCTGAAAGCAGCAGAAGGGTTTCTTTGGGTGTAATTGGTATGGTGCAGTCTCCAGACTGGATTCATGGAGCATATGAAGAACAGCTTTTCCCACAGAACACATTCCCTAGGTGGATACATGTGTCAAGCAGTAATCTCTGAGATGTTTGGGGTTTGTTTACACTGCAGAGTGTTTTGGGGAGTGAAGAAGATGGTTATTGCCATGATCAATAATTTCTGGGGGGATTTCCAGGCTGGAGTTTTGGTCACTGTGTGCCAGTAGCAGGACACCCGAACGCTTGCAGGGGTTTGTTCAGAGTCAGAGCCTTCACAGCTGTGTCCTTTCCTTTCCTTGGCAGTGGGCCCCCCTTTTGGGAGTGTCATGTATGAGTTTGTGGGGAAGAGTTCTCCTTTCCTGGTGCTGGCAGCTCTGGCTCTGTTTGATGGAGGTCAGTAGATTCCCTGAGTCAGTATCACCCTGAAGGTCCTCTCCTGTTCCTGCCACCCATCCCTTCCTGGAGGAGTGTTACAGCGTTGATTTCTTTTCACAGCTGTTCAGTTGCTTGTTCTGCAGCCCTCCAGAACACAGGCAGAAGTGAGTATTCAGGTAAAACACTGCAGGAATGGGTGTCACTTTGCCTTTCCTAATCCCAAGCTTTTGTTTTGCAGAGCCAGAAGGGGACACCTTTACTGACACTTTTGAAGGACCCGTACATCATTATTGCAGCAGGTACCAGAACTATTTTTTCCTTCTTTAAACCAGCCATTGATGTCATTCCTGGCCTCTTGGCATGCCTTGGGCTGAGCTGTTTTAACAGTGTTGTCATTTGCTGCTTCACTTTACATAAAGATCTAAGAATGTGTTGGTAACACAGGATGAATGTACCAGTAGAAGCACAACAGGCAGAAAATTTGAAATCAATGTGTCTTTCCAACTGAGAGGCCCCTAATGACTTGCAGGTGCCTTCTTAGGCTTTGAGATGTGGCCAGGAAACTTCATGTGAGGCAAGTGACTTGGGCCAAGGCTTTCAGAGTGAGGGATTGCCAGCACATCACAGGCAGGCACAAGGAATAACACTGAACTTTGTTTCTGTTTGCAGAGGGAGTGAGTTTGGTCTCTTGAGCATGAATTGTATTTCAGAAAAGGTCTGGGTGGAATGGTGAATGGTGTTTGGTATTATGTGTATCATTTTTCTAATGAGCCTTTCTGTCTCAAGAGAAGTTTGCCTCTTTGCACTGCACATTGTTGAATATTTATTCTGAAGTCTGTAATTAAGTCTGGCCCTTTCTAATGTTGATAAAATACCTGGAAAACAGATAATTATTTTCAGAGTTCTGTTTCTTCATCCTAACTTGCTTGTCCAACAGAGCAATTCTTCCAGGACTTTCTGGAAGTTTTCTGTTTCTTGCTGATTTTAGGGAATATCACAACCTTAACTCTGTGACTTGATCGAGCTGTGACTTAAATTACACAAACCCTTTTGCTTGAGAAATTCTTGGAGCATGAAAAAAACACTGAATAAAAGCATTTGAGGGAAAAAATATAGCAAAGACTGTATTTGTCATAAGAGATCAGATTTGTCATTCAGCTGATTCAGTAATTTCTATTACAGCAGTTAAAGCATATAAAGGATGAGGAAGTCCCTCCCCTGGATTATCAGTGGGATTGAGGGGAGCACCTGGGGTCTCTGCCTCCCAGGCTGCCCAGTGCTTTCCCAGTACAGATGATGCTGATGTTCTCTAACCTCAGCCTCCTCTTGCTTCATTTCCCTTGCAGACCAAATTTGGTTTTGGCAGAGCTGGATGCCAAATGCCCTGGTTTGTGTCAGAGGGGATGCTTCACAGCCTGTGCCATCAGTGCCCACTGACCAGGCAGAGGAAATGTCACTGACAAGTTTTGTCACTGCTGGTGGGAGCTCAGGGAATGAAATCAGTGACATTGTTGAAGCCAAACCTCATTGACAGGGATTCAGGGATTACAGGGAAATCAGTGCTACTGCCTGACAAAGTTGCATGGACAGACAAGTTAGTTTAAATCAGATTCAAAAACCAGAGCTGAGACAGATATCATCAGGAGCACACAGGTCCTTGAGAAGGTGTGGGACAGCTTTTCACTGGGTGTCTGATCTTTCATCTTTCAAAATGCCAGGGATGTCTGTGGCCCTCTGCCAAAAGCCAAGGGGGGCTCTTGGCTGTGGGGATGGGATTCAGCTGGAAGGCTGCTATTTCACACCTTCTGGCTAACACAGGACATTTAATCTAATTCAAGGAAGAAAAGATGTAAGATTCATGCCCTTGACACATGGCACTTTAAAGAAAGGTCAGCTCCATGCAAGACTGGGGCAAAAAAAGAATTTATTTTCTTTTGGGGAACCTTTGCTGAGGCTCTTGGACTTTGCCCCAAAATTGCAGAGTACCAGCTCAGGCTCTCACTTTTCTCTTGGAGAATGTTCTGCAGATCTGAAGTGCCTCTATCACTGAGTACTTTGGTAAACTCTGGTGATGCTTCCTGGCCTAAAGAGAAGTAGGTGTCACAACCATGTGCAAGCACACCTGTTTCTCTTTGCTTTGTGAGGTTTGTTCAGAGTAGAATAAATCCTTTACAGTTTAAGCTCAGTTAGAATGGCCCTGCTTCCTCTGGCTGCACTTTGTGCAGCCCAAAATGTCTTTTTCCAGAATCGAGGAAGCTGTTTGAGCCTGGCTGATTTGGGCTTGGAAGAGCCCCAAGGTTTTTAACTGGGGCTCCTTACAGACACTCTCTGGGAGCTTGCAGCCAAGTGGAAAGGTTGGCTTTTGTCTTTAGGGCAGAGCAGTGCTGAACTGTTGCTCCTTGCCTGGGGAAGGGAGTGAGCCAGCTAGCCAGCAAGTTCACTTTAGGAATTGTGGATACACAGTCTAATGTATTCTGACAGCTCTGAGCAAAGAATGACATCAGTGCTCATTTGGTTTTGAACCTTATGATGAAGGACTCCTTCTGAGAGAAATAATATTACTCTGACCTCTGAAAAATTCAGCTTTAAAAAAAAAAAGTGAAATTTGTATAGTAAATGACTGGAAGAGTCTAGAATATTTTTCTGAAATTCAGAGATTGTAAATGCTAGGAAGAAAGATGGGAACACAAGTTTGAGGTTGTCACTTCCAGCAGTGACTTCCAAAAACCATTTTGTAAGGGATTAGCAGAGGGGACATGTCCTGTTGCCCTGCATTAAGCTTTGAGTGCCTGAGGGTCTTTTGAGTAAGCATGACAGACATCTTGAATCCAAATAAATACCATGGGGTTTGATAATCCCTGCACTAAAGCTGAAGTGCACCACTGAGGAGAGATGAAGATGACAGGAACCCACTGGAGCCTGGGTCTGCAGGCAGTGGTGTAGGGCAGAGCTGGCAGGCAAGACTGAATCAGCACTTCCACCTCTTGTTATCCTTTGTGTTTGGGTTATTAAAGGTCCAGGAATTCAAAAGAGATTCATAATAATTTGAAATTCAAAGGGCTGTGCAAGCTCAAAGCCAAACCCCTGTTTGCTGCATAGGCTGACTGTGACTGTAGGATCTCGAGAGAAAATTCCCATTTGTGGGGAACACACATCCCTGTGGCTGTGTCTTGGTATTTTCAGGATCAAGACCTCCACATCCTGTCATGTGATGTAGGCATCATCTCTCAGGTGATGGAGGCACGGGGTCAGAGCCTGAGCCTCTTACACAACAGGGTATTGCCCCAGGAGACCAGGTAAAGACCAAGTGGTTGTAGTTGTAGCTAATCATTTGTACAACAGACCTCATGAACTTTCCAAATGTCATCAAGCTCACTGCAAACTTTCACATTATGAAATAGCTTAACCTTTATCGTTGAATTTCTAGGAGAATAGAAACATATAAAAAGTTACTGTTCAGTGATTTTACACTGTGTTCTATTTAATGTTGATCACCATCTGACACATGACAAATAATGCTGTAAAAAGTGCAACATTTTACGTAAAAGCCTCCACTCTGTGCATGGTGTTCTGTTTACAGTCAAAAGAAATAATTGCTACTATTTTTTCCCCCTCCCCTTCTTTCTTTAAGGATCAATCTGTTTTGCAAACATGGCCATTGCTATGCTTGAGCCAGCTTTACCTATCTGGATGATGGAGACCATGTGTTCAAAAAAATGGCAGCTTGGTAAAGTACAGTAGATTGCTTGCATCTCTATATTTGTTCTATTGAATGTCTGAGTTCTGGTCCTGTTAATTTGCTTTAGGGGGGTAATTTTTTTTTTTAATTTATTTTTTTTTTCAATTTGTAAATTGTCAGTGTTAAACATGCACAGTTACAAACACTGCTATGTAAGAAAAATGCAGTGGGGTGATGTTATTGCAATAGAGGCTCCTGTAATGGGCTAAACTCACATTTCAAGGAAGAACAGTTGCAGGCAGCCTCAGGACTAGGATTGATCCAGCTCCATTGGGAATCCCAGCACTGCTTTGGCAGTGAATGTTGGCCAGGGCAGCTGCAAGGTGTCTGCAGAGCTGCAGAGCCAGCCTTGCAGAGCAAAACCATTTGTTTGGCTTTTTCCCCTGCAGGGAATCCCTCCTCAGCTCCTAGTTTGAATTTCCCTGAGCAGGCAGGCACAGGGATGTGCAGCAGGTGCCCTGTGCTTGGTGCAAAGCACGTTTGTCCAGCACTCCCTCCTTCCAGACTGCTCCTGTGACATGTGGAAGAAAGATGGACTTCTGCTTCAAATGTGGCCACAAGGACACGAGGAACACTTTCCCTTGGAACTGACATATTTGGCAGCCCTTAGTGGTCACCTAATCATCCCTTTCAACAGAAAGCAATGGGGAGCCCCACCTTGGACCTCATTATGGCTTTGAGCAGGGACACAGTCTTGGGAAACCAAGTCCACAGGGACACATGGAACATGCCCCATATATCCATTTGCATTCCAGAGTAAAGCTGGGGCAGTTTCTTTCTCTTTGAGGTGAACAACAGCAGGGAAAAAACCACCAGAAAGTGGATTAAATTCTAGTGAGTGGAAAACTGTGTGTGAGACGTTGATGTGAATCTTTTTTAGTGGGGGATGCCCAGCCTTCATCCATCTCTGGTTAATTTAATGATGTGTTCATGGGGGTATTTTTTAATGTCAGTGCATAGTTTGAAAGAAAAAGAAAAGTCCTTCATTAAAATAGTGTTCAGCTGATATCCCTGCTCTGTGTTGATCTAGGTGTTCCTACACCCTATGCAAAGCACAAACCCTAGTTCTAATTAATGCAGTTGAGATCTACAGTGCCCACAGGTGCAGTTCTTAATGTACTGCTGAACCTGGCAATAATATCTAGCCTGTGATACAGCAGGATGAACATGTAAACTTAGGTACTTTGAACCTCAAAAAGGAAAAATAAATATTGCCTATCTACCCCCCTCACCAGTTTCATATTCCTGGTGCAATAGAAATGAGATTTACAAATCTCTTAATTGAACAGAGGTCACTAGAAGGAAAATATCAAATTTAAATTAAGACTAATTTAACCCCTTAATGATACAAGTAATTGACTCCATTTCACTTTGTCGGATTTGGCAGCATTAATTAAAATTTTTAAGCCTCTTAAACTGTAAATTGAACCGCAGGGTTTTAAGCAAACTATTATCTTATGCAATTGGAAATTCAGCTGTTTGAAGCATGATGTGAAGAAGGTATAAAGAACCTTGATTTCACCAATGAATATTACTGTGCATAAAACCTATTTAGAAAATTATGGTTCTGCCTCAGTATACCACAGCTTACAGGCCAACCTGTGCAAGTGTTATTTAACAAACCTTTGCAGTATTATTTCTCTTTTACAGCTGTCAAGGTCTGCTCTGTGTGACCATTTGTTATAACCAGATAGCTCCAAGCACAACTGAAGTAGCTGTGGTTACACAGGCTAAAATTAAATCTTTCCCCAGCACGACCACTGTAACCCACAAGATTTTTAATCACAGGATATTGCTGTGCTAAAAATTACCCCTTTATTTATTTTTTTTATGAATATATGAGAGAGATGGGAAGGAAGATGGATAGGCAGGAAATGAGAAAACCTATGTTGCCCTGGTGAAAGATGAGGAGCACATACACGTGAAGCAATGGCTGGATTTGTGTACCTGATGCCATGGCTGCTTTCTAAATCTCTGGCTGGATCCTGCCCTGGGACTTCTGTGTAGGGAGAGGATGAATCCTCCAGTACAGACTGTAAGAAGTGGCTTTTAAACCAGAGATGTCACCAGACAACAGCAGCTGCTCCAGATACAGCCACTGCTGTGGCAACCTCAGGGATAGGAAAACATTGCTGGTGCCAACAATGTGCTTTTCCAAATGGAGCTGGGAAATGAGACAGGCGGAATTTACTCAAGTGTCCTCTTCTGCAAGCTATCACAGTTTTTGTTAATTTAATTTTATTTAAAAGAATATTTGATTTTTAAAAAAATTAAAAATATGTCAACTAAATTGTTTTGATACAATTTTTAAAGGTTTTTCACCCTTACATTACTGATTCATGCCTGACTTCAGTCTCTGTTTGACCAAGGGCAGTGTCAGGGCACTACAGACTTGCCTGTAGCAGGAAGCTTCACAGCATTCCCAGGCTTGGGGGGGGATTGTCACTGTCAAAGCCCTGCTGTGCCCTGCTGCAGGGGCTCACCCAGCCCTGAGCACCCTGTGCTGGCTGCATGTGCTGAGCCCATGCTCCACAAACCCTGCACCTGCAGGAGAGGGCTCTCCTTCACCCATCCCAAAGCTCGTTGTAGTCAGACATAAACCTTGTGCTCTTTGTTGTTCTGTCCCCTCTCCCAGGCCAGCTCTTGTACCTAATGCTGAAAAACTCTTTTCAAAGGCACCACGTTGCTCCTGCATTGCACAGATGATGTCCTTAGATTTCATAGGAAAAGCTGCAACAAACCGGATATTTGATTC
Source organism: Aegithalos caudatus (assembly GCA_013389925.1). Taxonomy (NCBI): domain Eukaryota; kingdom Metazoa; phylum Chordata; class Aves; order Passeriformes; family Aegithalidae; genus Aegithalos; species Aegithalos caudatus. The sequence goes on along the minus strand of WEIU01020637.1, from coordinate 515,303 downwards.
TTTGGGCTCTATGAGATGTGTCCAGATCAAAATTGCAGTGTCTGGGATTTATTAGTTTCTTCTAACACTTCACTAAAACCCTTGCTGATAAAACATCTCATTGATATTTTTCAGGCGTTGCTTTTCTCCCGGCTAGCATCTCTTATCTCATTGGGACAAATCTTTTTGGGATACTTGCACACAAAATTGGAAGGTATGCTTCATTTAAAAATACTAATCATCTTCCAGTCTCTTCATGTACCATTTCCAGTGTTTCCCAGGGGAGTTTATTGATAGTGGAAATTTTAAAGGCTTGTTCTATAGGAGAAAAACTGCTTTTTTTTTAACAAGTTGTTACTTTTGCTGTTTAACTCAGCATTTCAGACATGGCTTTGAAACATTGAGGATGAGCTCTAATAGCTCATTATCACCCATCTCTGAGTGATGTTTCTTCTTTGATAGGTGGCTTTGTGCTTTGCTCGGGATGCTAATCGTGGGAATAAGTATTTTATGTGTAAGTAGACAATCAAGCATCTTTTAAATCATGCAAATGTTTGTGTGCTCATCTTCAAATACGTGCTTTTCCCATGAGAGTTTTATGACACGTTATTAAACAATGCGTGCTTAATAGGTTCCAGATCAGAGTTTTGAGTGCTTTCCAATTTCAGTGCTTCAATTATTTTTAGAAATGATGACTCTGAGAGGAGCGTGCTCCTCTGTTGAGCTGTCACTCAGCAGTTTATAATAGTAAGTGTGTCAGTGGTTTAATGGCACAGTTGTCTGAAATGGCAGCTGAAAACAAGGATCAAACTCTCAGATCTGTACAAAGTGGGCCATAACTACTTGGAGAATTTATCTCAGAAAAAGAAACTAACCTCCTGCAGCGTGATGTGATTAACTGCCTGAAATTTCCTTCATAGGTACCCTTTGCTAAAAACATTTATGGGCTCATAGCACCAACTTTTGGAGTTGGATTTGCCATAGGTAAGGAAATTTGCAATGACTTCTTACAATCTGTTGTTTCTGTAAAAATGATTTGACACGAAATTACACAGAAAATCAGTTTTGTTGCCATTCTGATGTAAGGTGGTGAAGCCTGAGTTCAAAGTGGCAGGCAGAGCAAGCAGGATTAAGGGGCAGTGCTTAGGGAGTTTGATCTAGGCTGCTTTGGACAAGCTGGACACCCCAAGCCTGTCCAGAATTGCTCCATTGCCCTAAACAGATCTGTCTATGAATGTAAAGGTTGTTTTCAGAAATGAAGCCATGCCCCAAACCCACAGTCTTTCCTGTAGTGGAAAAGGCTTTATATAGATATTTCCAAAGGAAAAAAAAAGGCTTAATTTTTTTGTACCTTAAGAGGAATTCCCAAGCTCACACACACGTACTCTTCAAGTAACATGTGTGAATTTTCCTTACTCTGGGCCATGCAGGCAGACCCTGCCTTGCTTTTCAGTGCTTGGATGCTCAGCAGAAGTTCTGGGGCATCTTCACACGAGGGATGTGGAGTGAGGAAAGAAGCTACAGGCACAAATTCAGATCCCAAGTATCTCAGCAGTTTTGTGAGCTGTCTGTGCTGTTCCTTGAAAGAAATGAGGGTTTGTACCAAAAAACATGATAAAACCACTGTAAATAATTTTGATTGACTGGGGGCTAATGCTATCTTTTGGGCCTTCAGTCGGGGTAAGTTCACACCAGGTAACTTTCCCCGAATTACCTGGCAGGTAATGAGGTGGGAGCTTTGCACAGACAGCTGGTGGGAAGTGTGGGTACACCCTAAGCTCACATCTCTTCTGTCCTCTTGCAGGTACCACCTGCAAGGTATACATGTCCACACATGGCCAGGTATACATGTCCACACATGGCCAGGTATACATGTCCACACATGGCCAGGTATACATGTCCACACATGGCCAGGTATACATGTCCACACATGGCCAGGTATACATGTCCACACATGACCAGGTATACATGTCCACACATGACCCCAGACACCACAAACACCTTAAAACAAAGCTAATTCAGACTACCTTTACACAAATCTTTCGCTTCGTTATGAACAAGCATCCTTTTAGCTGCTTCTGCATCCCTTCTTAGCACATAGTTCACCCAGGTGTTAAAAGAAGGGCAAGAAAAAGGCAGCATTTTCCTGAAATACGTTTTGCAGGAATGGTGGACTCCTCCATGATGCCAATCATGGGCTACCTGGTGGATCTGCGCCACGTGTCAGTCTATGGCAGTGTGTATGCAATAGCTGACGTTGCCTTTTGCATGGGTTTTGCCATAGGTAAGTCCAGCCTGTCCCTGCCTGGGAAGCACAGTTCAGAAAAGGGGTTCTGCTGCAGTGCCAGGTGTGAATCCTAGTGGGGCTTGCAGATTTCATGAGAGGTTTTTCTCTTCTGCAAGAAATCAGAGAGGGGGGAATTGCGTTTGGCATCTGCTCCCCTCCTCTGCAGCAGGGTTGTGCTCACTTCATTAGCTGTAAGAGGCTTGAAGCTGTCTGAAGGCACTGAACACAAATGGGATATGCCAGGAAAGAGGCCTTGGATCATTTAAAACTAACACCACAGCTGTGTTCCAAGGGTCTGTGAGGGGAATAACTCCCCACTGCCTCCTTGAGAGCATGACACAGATGCCCTTAGGAACATCTCTAATCTCCTCAAGGAATGTGGGGTATGGAGCCAGGAAAGTTTTATGATATAATTACAAACATGTCTGTACATTCCTCAAATCCATTTTTAAGATGGGAGGGGGTGTATACAGAATTACCAGTTTAAAGTGACTGCTGCTGCAAATTTTGTGTCTGAGCAATCTCCAGAAAAGGGTTTTTATCTGTACAAGGTCCCTCTGCTGGTGGTGCCATTGCCAAGGCCATTGGATTTCCATGGCTCATGACAATTATAGGAATTGTGGATATCCTCTTTGCTCCCCTGTGTTTTTTCCTTCGAAGTCCACCTGCCAAAGAGGAGAAAATGGTAAGTGTAACTTGGTTTGGCTTCTTTTTTTTTTTTTTTTTTTTTTTTTTTTTTNTTTTTTTTTTTTAGTTTTTTCAGTGAAAAAATGATAACTTACATTTGCATCTTTGCCTCTAACTTCCTCAAAATGGGACCAGCACAGTCAGGCATTAACTGTGGAATGAACTCCCCCTTCTTTTTATGTTAAAGATGTATAAAGTCAAATCCTTTATTAGTTAGATGTTACAAAGTCACAAATTTGATTTGATAGTGTCCTGCAGACATTCCTCTGCAACAGCATACGGCGTGGTGGAGTCAGTATGGAATTAATTCCTCTTTTCCTTGAAGAGCCAGAACTCTATTGGCCAATTGACCAAATTATTCCTTGCCTCAATCTATTTTTTTCCCATGGTGCTCTACAGTATGTTTTGAATCATCTTTTTTTCCTCCTTCTCCTTCCTTCATACAGTTCACCCTACAAACTAGTGGCTTCTCTTGTCCAATGTCTGCCACAGGGATTCTCTTTTTTTTTTAATATAAAATTTCCAAAGACTCAGTGCTCTAGAGCACTCAGTGCTCCCCAGCCACTGTAGGGTGTGTAAGAACACTGTCACCATCTGCAGGTTTAGCCCACTCAGCACTCCATCCTTGCTCTTTCTTAAAAAGGCTGACCTGGCCCCAAATGTAATTGCTGATTGTTTATTTGGGTGAAAAGAAACTGATTTTTGCATGGCCATGGTCTGATTCTGCAGTGGCACATCTCTGCAAGGTAAGGACAGCACCTGCTGCTTGTGCTGCTCACTTTGTACTGGCAGAAGGTGGAAATTGAATCTTGCTGAAATAATGGTGTATGTGAGGCCAGAGACCTTCTGTTTTGTTTGTATTTGGACTGCAGAATCCCAGAGATCCCAGTTAATCCTTTGTCATGACCTTTGCTGACTGCACTGGTTTAGTTTGTTTTGGTTCTCTTACATTAAATAAGGCTGAGGAACAGAAAGTTCAGCTGCTGTTTCCTGGCAATATAAAATTTATCATCTACTTCTGTGGTCCCTGCCAGTTTTATTTTAACACCACAATCCCTGAAGGGGCAGGAGCTCTCTCCCCATGGCTCCAACACCCTCCAGCATCTGCCACCTCTACCTTTAAATGCAAAACAGCTCCTGTCCCAAAGTGGCTCATGGCCATAAAATGATGTACCAATTCTTTCAGGTGGGAGGAGAGTCAAAAGCATGGTCCCAAAATTGTGGTCTTTGCATAATTATTTACCCCCAATTTTAACTACACTTAGCATGAAGAACACAATACAGCTGCTCCAAAACTCCTTGGGAAATTTCCACCCAGAGAATTTAGTATTTTATCTGGCCCTTACCATGATTAACCACTTCTAGCTTGCTGTGGGTGTCAAGGCACAGCATTGGCACCACCACTCTTGGCATTATTCTCATTTATGATGTTCTGGATCTCCACGGAAAGAGGGGACAAAAACAG